>CM021739.1:6450805-6692211 GCA_011075105.1 Heteronetta atricapilla | reverse complement strand
TGTCTCTCAGCTGAGTTTATTCTTAATTAACCACAACACAGTAACTGTGCTACACACTGCCAGAATCTTTCTTTCTGGGGCTACAGAAACTTCCAGATTAGATTACTGTATATCATTCAGAAACCCACAAGGAGTTTTGTCCAGCAACAGAAATGCATTGTTTTATGTTTCCACATGGGGTTTATTTAGGTGGTCAGAGAAAGAAAATTCACCTACTGTGGTTTTTTTTGTTTGTTTGTTTTTCCTCTTTAGCCTCTTCTTAATCTTTTTCCCCAAAAGGCAAAAAATGAGCTCTTGAGTGTGAAGGAGACTGATTTAAAAACTCCAAGGTTATATATATATACATATATATATATATATGTATGTATATACATATATATATCCAAAGGCTGGAAATGTTTGCCCTCTCTCAAACTCAAATCACTTTCTGTTCCCTACTGGCAAAGGTATTTGACAAAGAGAGGCATCTGTGGTATTTAATGTAGCACTTGAAAATGGTCTGCTGAGGACTACAGTATAAGGCTTTTCTGTCCCAGGCACTGCAGGTTTAAGGGCTTTCCAAAACACAGCTATAGGATAGCACCTTTTCCAAGGTGCCACAAGGGATATAAGAAGCGAGAAGATTTTGTTAGTTGTTTGTAGCTGTGGCAGAAGTGCATTTATTCTCACTGTCCTTGGACCCACTCTGTTAATACAAGACAGAGATTTGGCTTACAAACCAGCCTAATGAACTGGGTTTTCTAGAATCTATATTATGCCAATGCAATCATACAACATTTTATTAATATGGAAAATGATAGAGTTTTGTTTTGTCTGCTCAGACCTTGTCTCTCTCAAGCCTCTTGTGACATGTTTGAGCACAGAGACAAGAAACTTATCCATAGTGCAAAACCACAAGTTTACTAATTTATTGCCCAGACCTGGACTGAAGAAAAATAATAAATAATAAAAAAGAGAGAAAACAGACAATTATAGGTACTACAATACCTGTTTTTCTGATGATTTCAGGATGCTTTAACTTCTACAATGCTACTCCTTCCATCATAACAAAGAAAGAAACACATTCCAGACATAACAAAGAAAGAAACACATTCCAGAAAGTCTCACATTTCAAGACTTCAAAAGTTGCAGAAGTAGAGAAGCATTGCTAGACTTTATAGTGGAAACAATTACTGAGGAAGAGTAGGATTTCTGCATCCTTCCTTTATTATCTCCACAGAGAGCAGAGCAAATATGACCCTGTAAAATTATGGAATAGCCACTTTACCTCAAGTAAGTCCATACAACTTGTGTGTTTAAAAAGTTCCACTGAGACTTATTGGTAAGTTATTTTTATATAAAAAGGAAATAAAAATATTTTATGCATGATAGTCACATTTCCATTATTTCAATTTCCTTTCCTGGAGAGACAGAAATGCAACTGGAAAGCTAAGGACATTTTGCAAAGCCCAGTATTTTGCAGTGAAAAGCATTTTCAGGGTAGATCTTGAACAAACCTAAAGACAACATACCTGTTACAAAACCTGCAACCTGCAGACAGCTGGAAGGAGTTGAAAATAAAGTATATAGCATTCAGCTCATCACCCAATACAAACAATTTCTAGCCACCGGATACTGTATCATTAGTCCAATTTCAAATGCCAACCTTGGTGTTCAGCAAGTAAGAATAATTCTTATTTCAAGGGATATTTTATCACTTCCTGCCAATGTGAGATTTGTCAGCACAATACTCATTGAAGGAACTCAAAGTACCAGAGATTTGGAAAGGAAATGAATGACAATTTAATGGTAATTGATAACCAATTATATTTGTCTAGCTAGTGATCACATCATGTTGAATGTTTCATTTAAAAACAGAGATAGGACAGCAGACTTTCATTTTCTTTATCACTTAAAACCTGATGAAAGCATAATACATATACATTATTATATAATGTATACCTCCTGGCTGTTTCACAAAGTCCTCTTGTCGTCAAGCTCTTAATTCCTGCCTATAGGTTACACAGGGGAATATACACCCTGCTGGGCATGGGGTAATTACAAAGCAGATCTTGCAATACCTGTACCACTTCTATAAAACATCTGTGTTAAAAAAAAAAAAAAAAAAAAAAAAAGAGGAAAAAAAATGTGTGGCTTTCTTTTCCAGAGGGAGCCATAACCTACTTGCTCCCATAACTTTGTACTTTCAAAGGTAAATAACTTCAGCTAAACAATCTAAGAGAGCACTGCTTGTTTCAGTTTCATTGGCTAGCCAGGCTTGCTACAGAATATGTTTTAATAAGCTGCCATCTGCAACCTTCCCATTACAGTTTCTTTCCCAGGTTGTGTGATATGTGACAACTTTGTTAAATACATAGAGGAGCAATCTACCATGCCACATTATTTCAGGGTGACATGCATTGGAATTCAAATTACATAATTTCTTTCTAGAAATGACCATAACTTCAAGGAGGAAAATAATTGCGAGGGCTCACAATGCATTTCAACCTCAATGTTAGTCTTTAAATTAAAACCAAATTAATTTTGCAGCATCAGGAACACCCAGTGGAAGGAGATGAAGCATTGAGAAACCAAACTTTCCATGCACTTAGAGCTTCCCTAACAAGCATTTCAAGGGACTAGCAGCTCACCTTTACCCTCAGTTTTACAAACTTTTTTAAAACCTCATTTTAACCAGCAGTGAATTTTACCCTTTCTTCCAACAAAACAGTAATTATCCTTTCCTCTCTGGAGAGGCTGTGTTTTGTGCGCTTCTCAAGAATGAGGCATTTCCCACAGAGACATGAAACCAACCCTGTTAACATGACATCTACTCTTAATTTTCCTGTATAAAAACAAACAAACAAACAACAACAACCTTTAATCTGAGGAAACATTTTCTTCTGAGCAACAATATTCAAAGCCCAGGTGCAGGAGTTTTCAGATACTGAAACTACATCACTACATACAGTTCAGCAGCTGTACTTTGCATAACCACATACAAGGGATTCCTGTATGAGGTTAAACATCAGTTTAATTAGATACTATTAAGAACCAGATACTTTGAATAAGTAATGTAGATCAGTTTCTAGGTCAGGAGGTTAGGAGGAAATTCTTCACTCAGAGGGTGGTGAGGCCCTGGAACAGGTTGCCCAGAGAGTCTGTGGATGCCCATTCCCTGGAGGTGTTCAATACCAGGTTAGATGAGGCCCTGGGCAACTTGGATCTAGTGAGTGGCATCCCTGACTATCGCACTGGGGTTGGAACTGGATGATCTTTGAGACCCCTTCCAACGCAAGCCATTCTATGATTCTGTGAAGAATACCACATTATTGAGTTTCAAATTCTTGATCAAAATCAATCAGAAAAAGTATCTCAAAACAGATACAACTAATGTAATCAAACTATTCTTTTTATTGATTAAAGGGAAAAGGATGCTTTGCCAGAGATGCACATCTGAAGAAACTTTCTTTTCAAAAGCTCTGAGTTGAGGTGCCAAGTTACTCCTAGGTACAAATTATTCAAGCCAGGCAGAAGCCAAACTTGCAATCTTTTCATCAGTATCAGATGCTTTATTCTTTGCATAGCTGGCAGGATCATCCACCTCCTTGCCATTTGCTACTGGCTAACTAAAGTATCTCCTGCTCTCATGATGTTTCTGAGAAAAAAAACCCTAAGCATTTAGTTTTGCTTTAACTGTTCTAAAACGACAAACTAGAATATTATTCAGAGCTTTTAATTCTACTGTGTGGGAGGGCAGAGAAGGACTTGCCAGTTACAACAGCTGGATTTCTTTGAGTTTCGAACTTAAGGAACAAAATAGGAACAAAAAGCTAAATTTTTGAATCAGGTTTATCCCTTGACTAGTAATGCCATCGACTGGTCTTACAGAGAAAACCACAGCTCTGTTGCCAAGTAAATCTTTCACTGGTTAGAGATGATAGACATGCTAAGGTCCTCTTTAGACTGCAGAGTTCAGCTCAGTGCAGTGCCTGTATAATTCAAAATACCGAGCAGATAGCCACCCAGTCCCAGCTCCACTTACTGCTTCATACGTGCCCCTCTCTGAGCCACTCCCAGCAGCAAATAAGGCTGAAGCAACAACCACTGAATTGGATACTTGGGCTGCTTTGCAACGAAGAGCCAGATGACACTGATGCAGTGGACTAATCACACAGACCAGCATACAAAGAGAGGGGTAGGAAAACTACTCTCTAGCAGTCAGCAATAGAGAAGGTGGCAGCACTTGGATTTATGAAGTGTATTACATGAAAGCAATTGGACACCAAATATCAATGAACAGACCAAGCAATCACCCAGCTCCACAGAACCAGAGAATTTTTGGGAGCAGAAGGGACCTTACAAGATCATCTAGTCCAATCCACCTGCCAGAACAGGAACACCTAGATCACACCACACAGGAACACTACTGATTAGCTGGAGATACAGTTTCTCTTCTTCTTTAGACTAAGGGTTAATTCTCTCCATCCATAACAAAATACCACTTAATGTGTAACTATTCAGTCACACAGGAAGCGTGACCTGAGCAAGGACACATCTCGTTGCATGACAGGTTGGGATCAAACATGCTGGAGACAAGGCTTGTTGATGTTATACAGGCAGCATAAGCTGCAGTCTCTAAATGCATTTATAATTAGGTAATTTGTTAGGTTATTAAGGTGAGTGGGCTACCACACTCTTAAAATGATACCTATGGATACCTATGGGATACTAATGGATCCCTGAGACCTTCCAAGGCTTGCATATATCTCAGCAACACTTCAGTTCTTCCTAAAGATCTAGCAATATCTCATTTAGTTCTGTCGGGGGCTGCTGCCAAACAAGGACTTGAACCTTTAACTTTAGAAACTTATTCTATAAACTCATTCAAGAAAAAAAAATCATCTGTGAATTTATGCATTTCTGTAGTAAATTTCATAGAACTGCCTTTCAGAATTAATTTTACAGCCTACACACATGGTTCTGTTACAAATTAACTGAATTTAAAAAAACTGGGGGTTTTGGTAGCATTCCAGATAGCATTCCTCATATTAATCCTTATTTATTTACTCTGTCTTAAACTAGAATTATACAACCTCAACTAGTAATTTCAACATGCCTTTAGAAGTATCACCTACAAGTTACCTCAGTTTATTTCACATACTGCATTATTTTTATAGTGGATTGACTACTTTAACAGCCAGTATGTTGTAAACAACAATTTTTAAATAGCATATATAAAAAGGAATAACTTCGTTACTTTTTTTTTTTTTTTTTTCAAATAGGAGTCCTGTTAAGATAGACTTTCTTTGTTGAAATTGGGTTTGGAGAATTTATTGAATATAGATTAAATCACCCAGTCATATAGCTCATGTCTCAAAGTCTACATAAATTCATGGATGGCAACATGTATATGCAATTTACACACTACGGAGTAACCACTTTTTTTTTTTTTTTTTTTGATTCCACTTTACCTGTCTCATATTTAAATAGATTATAAAAAAAATAAAAATAAAATTCCTGCAAATAAGAATGCAACCAAAAAACTCCCAAATGTTCTCATAGTCCAGCTGTATCTTTTTTAATTGCGGTTATCTCCAGTATGGAAATTAATTATATTGCATAACCTACTTTGCAGCTTCTAAATTGATCTCCCTGCTCTCTTCACCACCACCAGCACTACCCCATGAGATCTCTCAGAAGCACAGGTGAATCTTGCTGTGTGTCCTCAATTTTGTTAAAAATTAGGTTCCAGGTAGTCAAACTGAAAGGTAAGAATACTTCAGTGGTGATGCGTGAATGGCAGGTTTGACAACCCTGGTGAAGTATCAAAAGCAGAATCAGATGGGATCTTCTCTGAAAATCAACACCTACAATTTTCTATTCAAATCAGATATTCAGAACCAGTCATGGGTAAAACCAAAACATAGTCCAGGAAAAAAAAAAAATAAAAAAAAAAGTGTGTTTGAAGTGCACGCTTAAGAAGAATTCTTCCATGAATAATAGGAAGAAAAAATTGTAAAAGATGGTAGCTGCAGTAACTATAGACCAAGCATGGGCAGTGGGTTATAACACTGAAGGAAAATCAATGGATCCATCTACTACCATAACAGAAGGTCCCTAGGTGAGTACTTCCCTGAATTATCATAAGAATTCAATTGAAATTCTAGTTTAAGCAAGCTACTCTATTTACTATAAGCTTATATGTTAAAGAAACTGCAGTTTTAGATCAATGCAGCATTTCATTAGTCTGACATGCACTACTAATTAATTTCATCACAATTCAAATGGCATTTATGAATGTACTAAGATAGTTTGGATTAATCCACTAGGCCTAGAAAAATAGAGCTATAAGAAAAGTCACTCTTCAGTGAAAGCCTTGCGTCAAATAAAGTATGTAGAAGCTATATAATCTCTTAATCTTTGCTTCAATATCGGGTCTACAGAAAGAGATCAAAACCTCACAGAACTACTATCTTGACTTGCCAAATACCATAACTTTTCCACTGCACCCTATTTGCATTTTTGAGATCCATATACGTTCTAAACTAGTGCTTTTTTCTCTGCTGTATACTACCTAGAGACTCTCCATAATACTTCTGAATCAAATAGAGAGTATAGCACTATAAATGTTTAAAGAAACCAGACATCAGTAAATTCAATGAATCTGCTTCAGGTATTCCACTATTGTTTTAGAAGAAGTTATGGAATTATATAATGAATACTGCTTTAGGTGGTCAAAATACTACAATATCTATATACATCCAGCAATATTTTTATTGAATTTTATGAAAAGAATAAATAATAAAGTGCTCAGGGAAAAACAAATCTCCAAATTTAAAACTTTCTCATAATTAGGATATAACCATCTCAGTACCAGATAAAATTCTAGAAATTCTACTAAAATGCCTATTTTAGCAAAGTATTGTACCAAGAAACATTCAAAAACACTGCAGCATTAAAGACTCATAGGAGCTAGTGATTACTGTAACTGTCTCATCTGACCTTCTCTGTACAAAATCTGTAAAAATACACCAAAATCTTCTTAGGTATCAGTTTTTATTTTTTAATATTTCTGTGGGATCCTTCAATTGCTAAACATTATCAGTGTTTAATTACATTTACTACTGACAGCAAGCTTGATTAAGTATCAATGCTTAGCTACAAAATGTTGCAAATTTTATATAGAAAGATCAAAGTCATCATCTTTCCCATGACTGATATCCTAACATACCCATCAACAAATACTTGGCACAAAATGCATGCATGGCATGGATGCTTAAATCATGTCATCCTTTACCTATCATATATTAGATTAAACCCAAAGTTTCATCACAGTGGTCATCATTAAGTTCAAACTAGCTAAAAAACTGCCACCATCTCCTGGCTTACATCTCCCAAGGCACCTACTTTCTTTGGGCAGAATGAAACTGAATGGATAGGATAAGACATAGCAGAGAGATCCAATCAGTTATTGCAGACAAACACATCAAACAACTCCTTCTGACTATAATGAACTTCATCCTAGCAACAAATGGGCTCATGTTCCCTCTGCTCCTGGGAATGGCTGCTCCAGAATATAATTCCATGCATAATTCTCCTTAATTTCCACCATAAAGTTATTCACGGGCAGTGTATACTCATTTTTCTTATGCCAGCATCTTTAATCATCTGCTCTTCAACCTTAACAGCATTTTTTCCTGAAGTTTTTATAGGGGGGGAAACAAAACAAAAAACAAAAAAGGAACCCCCTACCTCCCCTACCTCTATTTTTTTGGCTTAGCAGTTTGGAATACAGGCACAGCAGACTTGAGATTACAGCAATCAACATTCTGATTAGCAACTATTAAGCAGCTCTAATATTTATACCAATTTTAGTTTAACATGCTCTGGTCAGATCTGTTGTTATCTCAACCCTTTGGGCCCCACGTTGGGTGCCAAAAGGACTGTTGTGGTTTAACCCAGCTGGCAGCTAAACACCACACAGCCGTTCACTCACCCTCCCCCCTCCCTCTCTGGGATGGGGGAGAGAAACGGGAAAGTGAAGCTTGTGGGTTGAGATAAAGACAGTTTATTAAGATAGAAAATAATAATAACAACAACAATAATAATAATATATACAAACAAGTGATGCACAATGCAATTGCTCACCACCCACTGACCGATGCCCAGCCCAACCCCAAGCAGCCGGCCCCCCACCCTGGCTACCCACCCCTATATATTGTTCAGCATGATGTCAGAGGGTATGGAATACCCCTTTGGCCAGTTTGGGTCAGCTGTCTTGGGTCTGTCCACTCCCAGCTCTTGCTGCACCCCCAACCTGCCTGCTGGCAGGACAGAGCGAGGAGCTGAAAAGTCCTTGGCTTGGTGTAAGCACTGCTCTGCAGCAATTAAAACATCAGCATGTTATCAGCACTCTTCTCATCCTAATCCAAAACATAGCACCCTACCAGCTACTAGGAGGAAAAATAACTCTGTCCTAACTGAACCCAGGACGCCTAGGTAACTTTGCTGTCCTGCGTTGAAAATGTCAATGATGACATTTGTATTTTCCTATGAGCTAGGCTATGCTTTCAAAAGATACTATGTAATCAAAAGGAAAGTAATTAGGATGGATATTGCCACTAGTTGTTCAGATCACTTAATCACTTTACTGCTTTGAGCTAAAAATGATATATTTTCATTTCCTTGATAAACTAAATGTAATACATAGCATTTCTCATTTTAAGATGGAGGTTTTTTTCTTCCAAGTATTTATCTTTGTTGGAATGTTCCTGTTAATAGTGAATCTACAGATAAATCAACTAATATTTACAGGGATAGCATATGATTCAAAACTGAAGCTACTGTCATTTTAAATTTTTAGAGAAATATTTTATTCTGAAATACTAATACTTTCAAGATTCTACTCCTTCAGTAATTTTCCAAATCAATTGGCAGTTCATACTTTCATTTCACTGCAATCTAGAAAAAAAAGGCTTTTGCATATTTGAGAATATATTTTTAAACCATTTCTATAAGCATGAATCAGTACATAAAATTAATTAAAACTTGAACTCAACTGGTTTTTTTTCTGCAGTCTAGAAATAACAGTTTTTCTGAAGCATTATGCTGCTGGGCAACTATAGTTTTATTACAGACACATGAGAGTATTTTAAATTAATTCTGTTTCTATTTAATATTAGTGGTTATTTACATATACTCCTTTTTGTTTCCTTATCGGCAAAGCCATGCCATTTTTCCTTATGAAATATGCCTAGCCTCTTTAACATTTTGTTCACATAAAAAGCACACAACCGACTACAGACTATAGTCACATGGCACCTGACGTGCCATATTGACTGTAGTGGGTTACCTTTTTTCACATTGAATTTTTCAGTAATTCTGGCTCTCAGTGTATGTACCAACATTTGCAACAACTTCCCCTTGCTCAATAATTAGCGATATTTTTCTTGGGGCCACAGTCCCTTGGGGCTCCCTAGGAAGCAAAGAGTACCTATATTTCCTTGCATAAAGGGCACGTTACTGGTGGCTCTCCCTGATTAAAGGCACTGCCTGGTTACCTAGCCCTTACCTTACTGAGCTTGCATGAGGCAGACCATCAACCCCCAGTTTTCCCCCATGTGTCCCAGTCCCGGCTCTCTCTGCTCTGGAAGTGGCTGCACATGTATGTGCTGAATTCACACCTCTGAATGGCATAAATTTGCCAGCTTCCCTCACCCAGCACAGTAGTTCAGTGGCAGAAAGGTGTAGTACTAAAACAGAGATGAGATTTACTTACCAAGCTTCAAAGTTAGGCTTTTGGGTATAAAGCTGAAAAAGCAAATTTATTGCCTTACAGAGCATATGAAATATCATTCCCATCTCAACCTGACAGCAGGGCTCATTTATACCTTCTTCAAGTATACCTCAGGTAGAAATCACTTAGCATCACATATTGCCTGAGAATAAATGTTTGACTCACCTGACCTTCCAAATGATCCCCTAACTTGTGTCCATTTTTCATTCTTTCTAAGATTTTAAAGATATATTTTTAAATACAAAGACCATTACATTATGTGCTGCAACAACATATATAAAGGAAATTTCTTATGTCCTCTTCAGACAGAATTGTGCAGGACTTACAGGAACTATAAACTATCTCTGCACTCTCCTGGGAGTGCATATACCATAAAATCAATTTTCTACTAGTCTTGTTCATTCTTGACAACAAACAGGTCTTATTAAATACAAGTTATTCATATAGTTGCTTACACTGGCCATCTCTTTAGTATACTGGTATGTAGCATACTAAACCAACTTTTCTTACCCCTCTTGGCATATCTGCCAAGTTCTTACTGTACAGTGCCTGAGATATGTTATTAACAAAAGTTGTGATAAAAATCTATACTTTAGAAGAGGGAAACCAAGATTCAAATATGTGAATTCTCTCTAAATGAATTCCCCTGCCCTCCTGCTGCAGAACTTAACAGCTGTTTGCTATCTAGCAACCAGAGAGAATAAAGTTTTCTAAAAACTCATCCATTGCAGCTCTCTTTGGAGAAAAAAACAAACAAACAAACAAAAAAAAAAAACAAAAAACACTGTTTTCAGATGATCAAATAATGATCTAAATTCAAAGCTAAAAAAAAAAAAAGGTAGAAATTTGGAGAAAGTCATCAGGCTTGAGGAGGTAAATGATTATTTCCAAAAGATTTTGAATGGAATTACACCCAAAAGAATGGTTTTCAAGATGATTTTGAGGTCAAGTACCTCTGTTTGCCATATTTACTGAAAGATAACATTATTGTAAATTTAAAGAGATAAATCAAGCAACCCTCCATGTAAACTTTCTATTTTTAAACATATAGTTACTAAAAATCCCTACATACTCATATGAAAGAATAAAATTTTGTGAGATATTCAAAAACCCGAAGTATTTCCTTACTTTCTACATCACTGATAGGTTCAAATAAAACAAAGATTACAAAAGTCATATGTGAAATTCATGCTAGAATTCATGTAAATCTTAAAATAATTTTGAATGGTTATCTGAAATAATAATACTTTTTTTTTTCAGTGAGGTTTTTCTAACACAAATATGTGTTAGACTTGTTACAGGCCTAATTATATTTAGATAGGAATTAAATTTTATATTGTACATATATTTTCTATTGCAGAAAAAAAATGTTAAATGAGACAAAATGGCACAGGAGAGAACACTTCAATCAAAGAAAAACATAACAAAACTTATTGGATCTGAATCATCGCCAGCTTGAAGTCAATTGAAAGATTCCCATTGTCTTATAAACAGGATTTCAATCATGTTCATTGAATAGCACCTTAGGTACTAAGACTTCTTTGTGACCATTTCATTCCATGCTACTTGTCAAGAAAACAGCTGTTGATGGCTCAACTGATTCTTTACCCCAGCTTTTACTAGCTTATGTCAAAGTCATCATGCTTTCCCTCAGGTTTATTTGTGCATGTGTTCAGTTATATATGGTGTGCATTTCACTGCATTTAATTAAATGTTTTATCATTAAAAAAAGTGTCATCACAGTTACTTCAAAGTGAGAACCATCAGAAAAGTTATCCGGGGATTTTAAAATAAGATTAGTTACTACAGTTAACAAATCACATAAAAACATACCATGTCTTGCCAATAATTCCAGAAGCCATTCAAGGACTTATTTGTAGAAATATCAAAGGCCACTAAAAACATTAATTTAAAATTTCTCCCTTTCCAAAATGATTTACTCTTCTCCCACCCAACATTATATTCACGTGAAAATTTCCATAATATGTTCTGGAATTGTAGATATCTTCTTTCAATTAATTCACCAACAATTGATGCTTAGTTTCCATAGTAATGGACTGCTGTAGCACTCTTTGATAAACTGCATTTATGCAAATTAAGGGGTGAAACTCTAGATAAGAAAGGTGAATTTCTGTACCAGGCAATTACCTAGAATTTATTCATGAATTAGAACAAACAAACGTTTGATGTAAATACTGCATTAAGAATGGCACTGTTCCCAGGAATTTGTTTATATTATGTTTTGGTTTATTTAACTGACTCAGTAATAACCTGATTTCAATCTTAGGACTGCTATTTTGATAATAAAATAGTTGCATGTGTAATTTAGGTCTGCCCTCAGCTTTGCCTCAGATATACAAAACTGATTGTATAAAAGAAAATAGATCAGTTTTTAAAATAATCTGGTATTATTATACTGATGAAGTGATCTAACTTCTTAATTGATCCAGTAAACCTTCACTTTATCTTGTTCAAGATTGATTAAACGATAATTGCATTTGATGTAGATCCTACACCCAGAAACAAATGGCTCATCACACCAAAAATGACGAGGCTGCAGACTGGACAATCGATTGATCAATGCAACATTTATAATATTCTAAAATATCACTAATGCCATATTAGAAAACGGTATTGCTTTGGCTGTGATTTTTAAAATTCCTTCCTGTTACATTTGTAGATGAGAATATTTACATGATTAGTCATATGGAAAGAATGATTTTTCTAACTCTTTCCAAATTTCTTTGAAACATGGCAGTTGATCATGCCAGTGAGTGCTCAGGCAGCTGTGTTTGGGTCTCATTTGAATACATGCTGAAATGTCAGATATCTTTACACTTCACTTGATAGATTCTAGATTATGTTTTGTAATATTAACTGTCAAAGTAAGTGGATCTAAAAAAAAAAAAAAAAGTGTCTCCTTCAAAGACAGTATATGGAGCAATGATAGAGATTCATTGAACAAAGATTTTGTCTTACTCTCCTGACTAGTTAAATGGTACCAGAAAAAGGCAGTTATACAATTGTCTCCTCTGGCATGCTTTAATGTTCTTCCATATATTAAAGGCTAAGAGAGAGAGCTCCCCACCCTCCATTCTCCATCCCCTTCCTCAGAGTTTGCTCTAAGCTGCTGCAGTCACCCAATGCCACATGAAGCAGACAGCAAAGAGTTATGAAAAGATGAACTATTAAATCACTTGTCAGACATTTTCACCTTCCTTTCTTATTTGTAGGCTGACTGTAACTATTGATCTGAACAATTATCCTGATTCTATGAGACTGCAGTCACAGGTGGCTTATATTGGCTGTTGGGTGGTTCAAGAAGAAGCAATGGGGAGAGCACATTAAGATTCAATGCAATTTTCAAACAGAATGATTAACCACTGTATATAAGATTTAATATAGCTGTTTTTCAGCCTGTTACACCTGAAGTATTCTTTGTACACCGTGATCTGTATTGTCAGTATCTCAAAGCTTCCATTCCCTTTGAGAGTTTAAAATCAATGGAATAGGGCTTAAAAACACCAGCTGAGAATTGGGTCCAACAGTTTTTCAAATAGGTATTTTTCTCATATATATATATATATATAAATATATAAATAAACAGTGCATCAAGAACGTACTGACTATAGTATCTAATTGATTCTCAAGACATTGGTTTGCTGCAGATGTGGCACTATTATTGTGCCATTTAAAGCACAGAGTACAAGTTTAAGACCACTAACATCAGTCAGTAACAATACCTGCTTTCAAAGCATTCTTTTACTTGTACGTACTAGTTTTTGAAAGGTAAAAGTACCTCAGTGCTGAATAGTGGAGGCAGTTTGCACTCCTTCTGGGACAGTAAGAACCTCAACAGACTTCTACAGAAGAGACAGAAAAAAACAGAAGTAATTAACTGAGCTAAAGGAGCTGAAATAATTTCTCCTGCATCTTGAATCTATTTATTCAGTAGTGAGTCTTTTTTAAATATATATTTGTTTCATTTTCAGTATTTATAATGTAGAACTAAACAGAACAGGTTTGTGTTAGTTCAACTAATTTCAGCCTATCTGTAGGTCCATAGTTAGCAACTAGACTTTTTAAAAACTTTAAAAAATACCTCTGGTCTGTATTAACCAGGTTAGACAGGATAAGTCAAGTTTTAGAAAAATCCTATCAGTGTGTGAACAAACTATTCCACAAAGCCTTCTTCCAACCTGGAAAAAAAAAAGTGTGTTCCTATAGATGTCTCCTGGCTACTGCCAGGACAGGAATAGGTAGAGTTCCTTGCACAGCTCCGGCTCACAATGACCTCAGAAGCCCCTCACTTTCTGTAAGGGCAGCACCCTGGGAATGTACCAGTAAAAGAGATGAAAGGCTGTACTGGGTACGGCTGGGATGGAGTTAGCTTTAGTTAGCATACAGCCTTATGCTCAGCACTTGTAGCTGGAAGACTGTTGATATCGCACCGATGCTGACTTGCGAAATCAGAAATGGAACTCAGGAAAATTCATCTTCAACCTATTAACATCCAGCATACAAATTTGAAAATGTGAAAAAAATGCAGATTGCAAATATAAATGTATTACTGACAATCTTGGCTTGTTTCTGCTGCATCAATAGATGGGTCTAAACACAACTTTACAGATTTCTTTCCTACCTATTCTCAGACATCAATGAAGGCTTAGCTCATGTATCATTACATTCAAAACAACCAATGTTTAGATACAATTCCATATGAAATTTAGCTTAAAAGCCTGCTTCTTCTCCATTGGATCCTTAACTTATGCATTCCATTTGGAATACAAGGATGGACATCATTATGATTTCATAATCAATACAAAATCTGGAATTTTCCAAACTCTTAACTCTTGCCATTGGAATTGGAATATATTTTTCTCTTATAATTTTATATAGCACTCCTCTGAACTGGGTGACCCATGTCCTCCACAACCTTTATGCCAACTTGAGAACCTATTCCTCTTTGCTTTCACCTTTTCTAGATTTGTATTTTTCCCTCTAACACTGTTTTTTCCTGTAACCATTGTCTCACAACCTTAGTTTTTCCTTCCTTTAGTAACATTGCTATCCTTTGTTGTGAATCTACAAATGAAAAATGCTAAAAGCTAGGCACCAATTACTGGTGGTATGCAAAAACTCCAGCTCAAAGTGCAGAATTGAAGAGATGGAAGAACTTGCAGGATAAGGTATTTTTCATTAATACAGTCTTTTCTTGAACACATGTAACAAATGTGCTTGACAACCCAAGAATGGAATTGCTACGGGCAAATGGTATTAACAAATCAGCAAATCTGGTACCTTAGCTGAATCTGCTGTTCTGTCTTTGTCTAAATATGCACTTTCTTCAAGTGCTGTAGGGTGTAAACTCAAAGCTGTAACTTGCTGAGGGGATGCTGACTGAATGCTTTGAAGGAGACTTCATTTGCAGTGGCAGAGCAGTGCATCAGTACACACCAACAGTACATTCTGCTGAACTTTTCTGGGTTTTTAGGAAGATGTTTGTACACACTGTGTAATGGATCTGTATGGGGTGTCTTTTCAAAGTAATTTATAACTAGTCAAACTGGAACTATTTATAAGGCCCACCACATTGAACTATAAATTGTTTTTGCACAGTCCTCATGAGATAATTCATGGCTTTGCTCTGCCTCATGCATGGCAGTATAAACAAGCTTGTTCATGTGCTTATTAGCTTTCCTTATAAAATATACTTTCGAACTGATATGCAAAACTCATCTACCAGATAAGAAATGGTAGAGCAGGTGGAAGTTTTAAGAAAGAAGATGAGAGAATAAGGTTTTCACAGACCATCTGAACTAGAATCTGGTGAGCAGATAATTGTTCTTGTAGCTGTGTATGGTGTAACACTGTCCTTACTGTAGCCCTAAGTTAAAAAAAAAAATAACTACTGCTGGCGGCATTAGCAAGGAATGCAGCTGTTTGTGTCACGCCATCAAATCTGATGGGAGTTCCACAGCCACTTATAGTAGTTTTCTAGAAGATGCTGGAGTGGCCTGGTGTTATAGGACTCTGGTAAAATAAATTATTATTAATTAAACAAACTACCTGCTAAATAGTAGGTCTGGTAAATTTGCAACTTCAGACATTGCAGTGCTGGTGTTACTGACTTATAGTGGCAGAAAAATTCACACAACTGAGGTGAGAGCACAGCTAGGTTCCAGGGCTTTGTGTGAATTAACAGTTAACACCTAGGAGGCATATTTCCTGAGAAAGGCAAGAACTACTGCATAAAAGATTTCAGAGGTTAGGCTCAGCTGAGAAAACAGGGAACAGCAAACACTATTCAGACATGAAAAGAGAAGCATATCAAAGTGTGATGTGAAAGTAGAATTTCAGTGAGTAATACACTGTTCAGTGGGAAGCCAGGCAGCAATCTTTGAGCACTTGAGAATATGTTCATTTGTGATTTGAACTGTGTAACTTGCTTGTTTGCTGAATTTTGATTCTTCTGGGAACTTCCACAAAATACCCTCATTAGGCCTCAACTCTGCAGTATTCCATTTTCTAATCTGATTGCTGCTCAGGCAGACGGCAGCTCTTACAACAGGCAGCAGAAACAGGATGTCTGCAAAACAGACCCTCAGAGAAAGAATAAAGTTTCTCTGTCCAAATGGCCACCGTGTCTCCAATTTAAAAAGTTATATTGTAGATAATGAAGTCGCCTTCAAGACAGAAGCCACTGACAACTTCCTAGCAAGTTATTTCAACCACTAATTGGTAATCAAGGGTGTTAAACTCTACTCTCATCCATACTGCAGAAAACCAGAAAAAAATTCACTGCTAAGACTGGTATTCTTTCTCTGCAAAACCAGTGCAGCTGAGACTAGTGACAGGTGGCATAATCAACTTCAAGGTTTCCTACTCAGGTGTTGAGCTGTCGGTGCATTTCAGTTGCTCAGAGTAACCCTGATAATAACAATAATAATATGAACACTACTAAGTATTTCAAAGAAAATTATTACAGCATGAAGTTGCAGTACACATTTTGTTACTTCCTTCTTTAACCACTCAGATCTCCTACTGCAATGGCATCCAAGGAACTAAAATGTGAAAGCAGAAGAAAAAAATAACATTACAGTATGGTTATTTCCAGGAATATCATTCCCATCATCTCTGGAATACTTCACAGAGTTACACATTGACAGTACTTTTATAACTTTTATAACAGCTTTTATAACTTTAGACCCTTCAATATTTCAGCTGGTAGAATACTATTACTTTCACATTCTTTTCACTTAGAAGCAGAGTCAGATTTTTTGTTTAATCTCAGCTCACTTCAATATGATGCCAGAACTCAGCATCTGACTTCACTGAGTTGTTCAACAAGCAAAGCTAACCAAGTTCTTACATAACAATGGAACTGTTACAAATTCCTCCCAGGGAAAAGGATTCATCACTGAAACATCAAACACACAGACTAGTGATGTTCTAGTAGACCTTGGGAAAAGCAAAATGAAGTAATGAAGTGATTCTGCACCATAATGTAACAGCTGTTGTCACTGATGAAAAACTGCACGCAGAAGTAAACCATGCATATCCAGAGAGCAAGAGGCCAAGAGGGTAAACTATGGTAAGTGAATACCCAAATGACCATGAACAAACACATGAAAGATATGCTGCATTTATGGTTTTTAAATGATATATCTGTCTGGAGATGTAGTTCCATATCAAAATTTAAGCCAGCAATTTTAGTAATCATTGACTTATAGAGTGCTGGGTTTTGGAAAGTACTGTGTATCACACCCAATGAAAAATAATAAAAACTTCAACATTCCTCAAGGTTCCCATACACTGTGGCAAAAATAATAATAACAATAATAATTAAGAAAAAGTGCTTAGTTTCTTTGTGGAAGAAAATTGTTTTCACAATGTATCTGTGGAGAGTTTGATAAAATCAAAAGTAGCAGCTGTTATTGTCTCAGAGTTCTGTAATTATTGTATACAATTAGCTAGCCACCTTAGCGTAGCCCTTACTGGATAAACATTCACATTATAAAAACCAAAGGCATATCTGGCTTTGTGAGCAGTAACCATATTAAAGGAGTTAATTTGATTCAAACGCTATTGTTTAATTTGTACACAGGCAAATACTGTCTGAAGAACACATCATTTATGGCTAAACCCTTTTCAAATTTTTAGAGTTGTGCAAACTCTTATTATCGCTTCATTGGGTTGCAATTGCAGAAATAAATCTGAGAATGGTTCTTAAATTTGTCCTTAACTCCAACCTTTTTCCTCTGTCCTGGTGCTATACATGTTTGGAAGAATCATCTATTCAAAATTTCCTTTTCCAACACACACTTAATCTGTTAGGGTTACTTTATGTTCAATCACTTTAGGCGTTTGCTTTTTTGCTAAAATATTTAGAAATTAGAAAGTCACTTACAAGACTAGAGACACATAAGACAGCAGTATCTGATATTGATCATTTCATTGGGTTGATTTCTGCATCTCCTTCTCAATAAAAATAAAATAAAAATAAATAAAAAACATCCATTGTACCCATATTTAGATTTTGTGACAGGAATGGCAAGAGTTTAATTCTCTGATCTCATTCATTTTAAATTCATTTTTGAATGTGTTAAAGAGTTCCTGAATAGAATAGGATCAGAAACCTTATTTTTTGGACTCCAGAAACACTACCTTTAGAGATATTAAAACATCAGTGTAATGCCCTACCCAACAAATACATGTAGCAAACGTAAGTAGCTTCCTGAGAAGGATCTCAGAGTTCACCTACTTCACAATTTTCATCAAAGGATTAACAAAATCTGACATTCCTAACTGATACTTGTTTAACTTGTGCTTGAAGAACTCATATATTCCTAGGTACCTTTTTTAGTAGACATTGAGAATCAAGCAAAACAAAACAAAACAAAAAAAAAAGGGATTTTAGGCTTCTTATAGGAAAAAATATTCTTTTGATTCTATGCTAAAACTAGTAAGCTTGTTTATTCATGACAGTTCTGCATACTTACTTCATTTCTGTAACTGGCAGCATGTGACTGAACCAATTACAGGGCCTTTCAGCAGAGTGGCTAAAAATTAATAAGTCAAAAACCAAATGCTAAATGTGAAAAGAGCGTTCAACAGAACATAAATAATAAACCATTTAAAGCAATGTAAATTAAATGGTGACAAAATAGCATTCAGCACTGTAACCCTGGACCATGACCTTTAAACTGCAGATTGTTCACAACATTTATGCAGCACTCAGGAATAAAGTTCTTTGAACACACTAGATCTGAGCAGTAGCAACCCGCATTCTTACAGAATAAGCAGAAAATGGGCAACAGGATTAGGCTTTTAATCAAGCATAAATAGAGTGTAACACCTTCCAGCAAACCTCACCAGAAAATGAGATACAGGAACTGACACACAGTTGAAAAACAAAATTTCTCCTTGAGATAGTCAGGTAATATTTATTAGGCTATAAAATTTTTCAGTTCAGGTCATATCTACAAATATTGATCAGCAATTGAAATACTGACTGGCAGATCTAGCAATGACATTTAAAATGCAGGACACTATGACTTCCTTTATAAAAATCCCCAGATAAATTCTTTATTATAAACAGATGCAGCACAAGGAGGAAGATAAAGGCCAGTGCGACCTATTTGAGATGATTTCAGGAATCAATCACAAGCACCTCTGAAAAGTTACAGAACAGCATGAGGCCTTCAGCTAATCCTTCTATTTATTTTAATCATTTAAACCCTTGACTTGTGAAATCAGAAATGGAACAGAGGAAAATTTGGCTCAATCCTCACCAACTTCTTAACATTTGGTATACAAATTTGAAAATGTGAAAAAATACAGATCGTAAATACAACTGTAGTGCTGACAATCATGGGTATTTTTCTGCTGCATGAATAGATGGCTTTTTGAACAACGTTTTTCATTATCAAAATATGCCATTTTATTGAACTTCAAATATATCAAGGAAGTATTATCAGTTTTGACAGATTTTTCACTGGAACAGAAAGACATTCAAAACAGAAGCTTTAATAGTTGTGGCAGTCTGGTAAGCAAGGAAAGACTCTGGTCCAAGTCTCCATTCTGTTATTCCATATTTTGGGAGAGAAGTGATAATTTTGTTGTCAAAAATATAAAAGCATCCATTTTTCCCATGATTGCCCTGAAAATGCATCTTCCACTAATTTAAACAATCTTTTTTCAAGCCAAACCTCATTCCTATTGAGATAATGAATGGCACGTAGCTGGATAAATGTACAAGTTAGGACATCAGAATTAGCACTCAATGGTATAAATAGCACAGTAGTATTCGTTTAAAATGTTTGTCTGTTTTGAATCATTCAAAAATCACTGTCCATATTTTATAAATACAAAAAAGAAAAAAGACTGAAAATAACTGTAACCCAACTTTCCATATTAATAAACTGATAAGATACATTTTGAATTGCCCAGAAGAAAGCTGTCAATATAATCTAAAATAGTTTTCCTGATGATTTTATGATTTTCATCCCAAATTAAAGAAAAAAATATGGAAAACAGTATCAAAGAGGTACCAAAAGCAGGCAAAACATTGGTACGGTGGAAGAAAATATATTTTCTTTATTTTCCATTTTGCCAAGGACATTTGAGACAGTTTTACACAAAAACTTGGTTTAGGGAGAAAGCAGCATTAACCCTGGCTGCTCTTACCTTTGTCCAGAATACCCCATCTATCTTTTCCCTATGTCCTGGATGTTTTGTTTTTAACTAAGAAGCAGCTACACTGAAGAAGTGAATATAGCTATTCATAGATATCACAGGCCCATGTGTACTGCAGAAGGAAACAAGATCTTTTCAGTGATCCTATAAAGTTAATAGTAATAGGGCCAAGAGGTCAAAGCCAGTGTTACTGTCCCTGCAGTAGCACCTTGACCATACCTCTGTCCAGGGCTGTCCTCTTCTGTTTTCATCTCATTTTGAATTACAGGAAGCAATCTGGTGCTACACAAACCACACTTGTCTTTCTATTCCTTTGTGGGGTTTAATTTGTTTGTTTTCCTAAGCAGCAATGCTTTTTCTGCTGTATAATAAGCCCATATTTCTCTCCTAAATAACATTAGAATTAGAGCACTCTCAGACACAATATGAAGACAGAACAGGGAAGACACATAAGAGATCATGAAGTTCAACTGCTGCAGACCATACAGCATTTGAGTTAACCCATGAAAGCTCTCAGAACAAAGCACATTTCCTCCATGACCTTCACCTACTGCTTGGCTCTGACTCACAAGATTGTGTTTTCCCTTGTGGTGAACATTTGTTAAACCTCAGCCTCATTTATCATGAACACTCACAGACTTTTCATGGAGATGAGCTAAATGCCAGAAGTGAATGGATCTTTTTGACAAGGCAGCCAGGCAAACATACAATGACACCCGAGGTGGATGCCTGCTGTCATTTGGCTTTAACCATGTTCCTCTTCCATCATCTCGTCATAAACAGAGTACCTGCCTAGCAATTTGCTCAAGATACCACTTAGAAGGGATTTGAAAAGTTGCTGAATATTTAAGACTTAACATAAACTCCTTGGAGTTGGGCTGTTATGCTGCTATACAGTTGTGATAAGAATAAGTGACATTAAAATTTACTATGGGAAAATAAATACTGTTTCTATATGTTAGTAGTTCCCAAACTGTTGTCTGTGATAATTCCTTCTCAGCTGGCTGCCTGAAAAGGCAGACTTTTATCTTTATTTCTAAGTACTAAATAACATACTTGAGAAGCAAATTTGTGTTTTTCAAAAATCAAATAGCATCTGAAACAGAGACACAAAATAAAATGGAGGTAATATCTGCTACCCAGACTTAGAAGGGCAGCACTTATCACAAGTACAAGTAGGAGGCAATGCTGCTCTACAAAGTATTCACTTTATCAAAGTGAGAACCATTCAAAGAAGAAGGAAATTTCAATAACTTCTCTTCATCAAGAGGATTATACAAGCCCCCCCACTGCATTAGAAGACATTTACAACAAAGTTTCAGTCCTAGCCCTACTCAAATAGTCATTGATGATACACATACTTGATCTTAAGTGTAACCTACCAAATCACAGCATCATCTGCCCTTGTTAAGCTGCCTTATCTTCTGCACAGCCCTCACCAACTGTGTTTAAGGTTCACAATAGCTGCCAGAGAAAGGCTTACAAAAGGCATATGCTGTGATTGCTGGGTCCTCAGTACCAGCAGCTTCGCTCAACAGATCTGCTCGTACTTTGTCACATTTACGCTAAATACAGCCTCTGCCATCCTTCTGAGCCCCGGCTGAACAAAGTAAATCCAAGTCTAACAACTTCCTAATGCATAGTTATCTACCAGTACTTAAAGATTAGCTATAGAACAGATGATCATAAACTAGAACAGCATAAGCTGTTCCAGCCTGGCAACATCAAAGATCCCTCAAAAAGTTAGGCACACATTTTAAGGAGTAATCACATCATCATCTAACTAATAGCGAGAGAATGCTGGGTTCAGTCACATGAAGGGCTGCTTCAGAAAACTACAGTGGGAAGGGGTACATCACCCTCAGGAAGCACATGTTTCCCATCAGGGTTGACAGAAAGAATAGACAACTAAATTCAGGTGAAATAAATCCACCTTTTGCAGAATCTGAACTGTGGGTTGTTGAATCCCAGCATTGTATTCTTAGTTTGACCAATTGAACTTTTATATATATATATATATTTCTATAAATATACACACTTTTTTTTAAAAAAAAAAAAACTTTTTAGTTTACATGTTATACACCAAAGCGATGTGTTTAATTAGGGGAGTTATGAGCATAAAGCATTACCCTGAGACACAGTTCCCAAATAGAAATGAAAAGCATAACTCATCAGCAAATTAGCTTTGTCAAACCATCTGCTGAATTTTAAAAATAACATATGTAACAATATTTCCCAATTCTCTCACACACTGAGAGTTCAGCTCCCTTTGAATTACCTTGTTTTGTGCTTGTCATTGTAGTCATAATTTAGAAAAAGTCACTGTTTTTTGCTACTGTGGAGCTTTAAGGGACTTTGTAGGGAAAATCTTTTGTAATGTTCAATGTCATTGGTTGCAGCCTTCCAAACAGTAGTTTTAGAGCCTAAAAATATATCTTAGAAAAGTCATCAGTTACACAACATTCCCTTATATTATATATCTAAATTGGATTCTTTCCTATTATAACCTACACTTTCTAGTATCCAAATTGCCATCATGCCCACTTGCACTGATTTAGTGGCATATAATTCACACTATTTATGACACCACTAAATTTGGCTCGAACAAAGTTCCTGCAAATGGCAGCATACCGTGTTACAGATAGATCTGCTGCACTGGACCAGATGGTAAAATTCTGTTTTGCAATTATACTGGGGGGAAGGAGGGTGGGGGTGGAATTACAAGACAAGAAAACAAAATTAAAAAAAAGTCCTCACAAGAGAGAGACTAGGAATGACTAGGAACAAGGAGGCCGAGTTAGAAGACAGATTAGCTACATTTATGGAGTTCAAATTCCTTTCAAACAAGAAGTTTCTGTTTCCTACAATAGCACCTTAGTTCTAAGCTTTATTTACTCTAACTTAAGCAGTAGGCATGCAGACAGGTAGTATTAGCTCACTGAGGAAATATGAATAATGGGTATTAGGCAAATCCTACCTTTCACTGAATAATTGTGGGATGGAACTGTGGAAAAAGTGGAATGGACCAGTTTTTGGCTCAAGTTTGTCAATATCTAGCACAACAGGTTTCTTGTTCCTAACGGAGGGCTTTGTTTATCCTGTAAAATATTTAGAATGTGCTTATTCTGCCACTCAAAGAATGTATGCCAAAGCCCAGTGACCTAACTGGGTTCTGAAATCGTCAACATCTAAAAAGAAAAATTGGGAAAAAAAAAAAAAAAACCACACAATTAAAACAATCAGAAAATGAATTGAGAACTTTTCCTTTTGATAACTTAAATATGAGTTGTTTTTATGTATCTAAGCAAGAGGATAACAGATCTCCTATTCCAGAAGTTAAAATTATTATTTATATACTTCAAATTTCCAAAGTTCTTTAAAAACAAGAATGAAGAGCTTTAGATAAGCTCTTTCAGATACGATTCCAGTGAATGTGACCCAAGGCGATTCAACTTTGTGTACACAAAAGGTACACAAAAAAAATAATTTTTTCAGTCTTACTGATAAGAAAATATGAACAGCTTTGTTTTCATTCTTCTAATAGAAGGAGTAGTTCTAAAGTACAGTACCATGAAACAATCCATGGCTGAGGAAAAATCCCAGTTGGGATTTCAATAAAGGGCTCCTATCACTGCTTGATTCAAACAGTTACTGATGCAAGTTACAGCTCAATACAAATTTTGATGAATTTAACTAATTTGGCAAAAGAGCATATACCACTTAAGAACCATTTTTCCTGTAAATTAGAGATAAATTTTGAATCAAATTCTGTTGAGAAGACAGGACAATTTATTGCTATCAGTTTCATACTCTTTTCATAACCTTACTACAGTAAGCAGTAAAAGGATGAAATTTTAAAAAGTAAAAAATAAAAATAAAATAAAAAAATGCCTGCCTACCAAGAACACTAAGTTCATAGAGAGTCGTCTGCTGGAGTGGCACCCTGCTGTGGTGGATACCTCGCTGTAATATTCCTCTCCAATAAGAAGAAAATACCCATGAGATTCAGGGATCACAGAGCAGGAAGAAACTTTTACACTAATCAAGTTTTCTGTTTTTAGGATATTTTTGTAATATTCTTCCTCCTTTACCTTAGTTGCCCCTCCCCCCCATTTCTTCACTTCCTCCTTGTAGCGTTCCTTATAGTCAGTGTACTTGTTTACTTGAATGCATTAGGTTAGAAAGGTCTTCCATCTGTGCATTCCAAAAATCTTTGCAACTAACAAGCACAGAACCTTTAAATATAGCACATCTTCAAGAATCCTTTAAGAAGATCAGTTCTCTTTCCTTGATTCTTCAATCACAGAGAGATTGGGCTGCTGTCCAAGAAGAACTGAAGTGAATTAAAAAGGCTATCATTGCCCGGAGTCATGATAAAAGCATTGTCAGATGGAGATAAATTTAGTAAACAAAAGAAGTCACATTCTTTCTTTCCACCCATGCTGGTTTTCCCAAGCTGAAAATGAAGTACATCAAAAAATGTGTCTCCTATACAGTGACTCTTGAAAAATGTCACTCATTTGGCAGAAATGTTCACTCTGAAATTCCTCCTTGGAAAGTCATGTTATTTTGATAATGGGAAGAAAAAAAAAAAAAAAACTTCTGTGTTAAGTTTTTATTTTAAAGGACATAAAATCCATATAAAAAAGATAAAAGAACACTTATTTTCCATAATGTGCTAGACAAATGATATGTCAGAGCTGTCAGCAAATAATTCTTTCCATTAATTCTACAATTGGAATAAATTTATACAAGCATAAGAATAAGAATAATACAGAGGTGCCAAATCCTAACATTGTACCATAGTTCGCATGGTATTTGGTGGAAGTGGTTATTAGAAATTGGTTATTTAAAATAAATATTTATTGCATTTATTGTTACATTTTTATTGCATTTAAATAATTTTAGTCCTATAAATCAAACAGATTTTTGTGGACTGTAAGAAATATGCAATTAAGAACATCTTTTTGGTGAAATATATAAACAATCTTACAATTTAAAGTTGCAGAAACCACGTCATTGTTTTAAAGAAAGAGTGAAGTGTGTTTGTCTTTTCTTTTTTTTTGTTTTTTAGATTCCACCTTTTGGCTTTATGTTGTTGTATCTCAATTTTCTTTATCCTAAGCATGCTGTACTGATTCTTGTACGGTACCTGGATACTCTGATTGGAGCTCTGGAAATTCAAAGATCAGGTGCAGCACATTCATGGTCATAAAGCAAGCACACTATGTTTGCCTAAACATGAATGCACAACTCAATCTTAAATATATATTTATTTATATTATATATATGTATATATATATATAATATATATATATATATATATTTATATAATATATATATAAAATGCTTCCTCCAGTTCGTGCGGATACCCAGCCACATGAACTGATCAGAATACATTGCCGTACTCAGCCAGCTGCTTGAATGTGCTACTTTTGACTATGCTACTAATGTATGATGCAGCCTTCAGAAAGTGAAATATCACTCTAGCTGGATTGAGCAAAACTGATAATGACGCTTCACAGTAACTCATTGCAGAAACGGGAAAAAGTCATCAACAAAGCACAGAATTAATATTTTAACACCAATTCATCTCTAATAGATATCATACCCTATGTAAACTTACTGGCCTTTTTTTTTTTTTTTTTTTTTGAACATTGTATCTGCATAAAAATGCATGTGTGATAAATGGGTATTAAGAAAAGATTTTAAAGATGCATATAGCAATTCATAAAGCATTTCAGATTAGAGAGATACACACAAATCCTTTCTAAGCTATGGTTGGAATTACAGATAAGTAATCATCAACCTTACTACAAAGTCATTGGGAAGCATATTGCTGCTATGTTCCTTTTGAAATATCAGAAAATTACAACACTCAAAATTCCAAATACTGAAATCTTACATATTGCGGTTAAAGGCAAAATAGTATTAAGGCACTACCCTCTATACTCATACGAATACAAGAAAAATCACCATCAAGTATCATCTAAAAGGTAATACTTTTGCATGAAGTTTGTTGTTGTTGTTATTGTTTTTGTATCATGCTTCTACCCAAAGAAAAAGCATGAATCTCATCTACCTTTTTTGTGTTTACTGTAGAAGACATGCACTACCTGTCACTGACTTGACATGCTGTAGATGTAGAAAGCTGATAGCAAGCATTTCATCTTTACTAGCTGGCCTACATCTTCGAATACAGAAACATCATCACTACCTTTCTTAGGATGTTTTCACATGCAAATCAGTGAAAGCAGCACTACCATTTGTGTGACAAGAGACATGAAGAAACTATTTCTAAATGCACAATTCATGCTATTCGAATAATTTCTACAAACCGTAAAATATTGTCTTACAATCTGAAGGAATGCTAATCTCATAAGAAATAGTTTTCAATTCAACTATAATGCTTTCTACACAGAGAGCATAGAAAGAAATTGTTGTAAATATACAGTTGTTTTGTTTTTTAAAAAGAAATATAGTAAAATGTAGGCAAAAAATGCTGACCAGTGAAATAGGGAGAGAGTATAAGACTACAAGGACCATGTGAGGCAGAGCAAAGAAAGAAGATCTAGATTTTTCTGCATGCCTTGTAAATTAATCTTTATACTAAATAACCTGCTGGATTATCTAAAGTAGTCCTGTAGAAAAAGAGCTACAAAAAAAAAGCTACAAGTTGGGAAGTGCTCCATTTAAAAATAAATCATAATTTTAAAAGGGAGAAACATACTTGATAAAGCTAAGGATATTATGCTTTAAACTATATGAAATAAAGCTCTACTGAGAATTTTTGTAACTGTGCATCACAGGTTACCCAGCGTGTCTGCTGTAAGCTAGTGTTACCATGGAGTGCTTATTACAGATACTACAAGAACGGAACACACAGGAAGCATTTCTGGCAGGTGTTCCTCTAATTGGTTTATAGCCTGAGATTGTTTGTTGTGGTTATTACTACTAATGCAAATGTTAGGCAAGTAAAAATATGCTATATTTTAAGGTATACATGCTTATAGCAAAAGAAACTGACACCCCTCTGCTGATTTTCATTAGAAACTCAGAAAGCATCGATACTGTGGACCCCAGAACTATGTGATCATCAAAACAGTCAGCAAAATTTATGCAACTGAGTGTTATGCCCACCACTTTAAAAACACAAACAGACCCAGAGACTGATGAAAGATCAAGGAACAAATCAGTGACAGTGCACATCAGTGCTTGATATCTTAGTTCTTCCAGGACTCTTCCCCATTTATTGCCATCCTTCACATCCAGTCTATCATTCATCCAATGCTCTTCTCTTTATTTTCATTTCCATTCTATCTGCAAAAGACCTGTGGCTATAAGCAGCTGACCTCCGCTTCCCATTCCCTAAGCTCCCACAGCCGTCGTGGCCACAGGGTGGATTCTTCTCAGTAAGTACTGTAACTCAGAGTGGTTTTGTCCTTTAAGGCAAATGTATTACAGAAAATCGGATCTAGAGTTCGCTATACATAGTATTAGAGGAGAGTGCTACTACATTCTGAGGAAGCTCACCCTTCTTTGGTTGTGTCATTGCTCAAACTCATTAACAAAACAGCACAGAGGAAAGAAAAAAAAATCTTCCCTGGAAGCCTAGCCTACCTTTTCAGTGCAGATGGTCCCTTTTTATTTATATGATACTGGCTTAAAGGCAAAATACCACACCCAGTCATTTATTACTGTGAATTATTGTTTAAAAGCCATTCTTCAACAGTAGATTACCTATACCTAGAATAAACACAATCAGACCATGACATGGGTTAATTGAAAGGCTATTTCCTAAGGCACTGATGTCTGCTGTGGTAGAGCATTTTTCTTGTCAGCACAGCTGAATTGATGGCATTGGGGAAGTGGAATACACAGTAAATACTTAAGAGTGAGAAAGCAGACAAGCAATCACAGGCAGGAGCTGGAAGCAGGACGCTATCTGAATAGCTGATCAGGAAGGGAGCACGAGGGTAAAATAACCCCCTCAGTGTGTGCAGCAGTTACAGTAACATTCTTTAGCTTTTGAGGTTTCCTTGATGAAAACTTTTTACTGGTGCAAATTTCCAGGCCACAAATGATTGAAGGTTCTCCCTTAAATGACATACAAGCAGCACACAATTCTAGTGTCCTTGGAAGGTTATACCCTCACAGCATTTTTCAGATAACAGATAATCTGATTTACACTACAGTGGAAGCAAGTCTAAAGTTGATTATCAGACTCCCACTGAGAGGCATTGAATGCTGTCCCTTTTATAGAGTTATGGCATGTTACTCAACCTTTCTATATCTCAGTCAGTGTTCTTTGGCACTTCTATGCAAATGATTGAGGAATTTGCTCAACCACAGCAAGCTCAGTGAGCTCAGAAGCACATGAAATTAATTCACTATTTGTTCTCTTCTGCATATCCAGATGAATATTTTCTTTTAGTCTTCAGTAGATTTGGCCGTGCTAAAGAATAGCACAATGCTGCAATGTCTCTGTTCAAGTTTGTTCTTAGATTAGACCTGGTATTTTGGTCAAGTATCCATAATGTACTATCGACTAAAACAAGACTATAAAATATTTTACAACAAAACAAAAGGCATGAAAATTAGTCAGCAACACATTGGATGCCGCAGTGCTCAGGCCTCAGCAATTGAACACATGGGCCTACTAGTGGCAAACATTTGTCTAATACTACACCGAGCCTCAAACTAATGTTAAGAAATAGTGAAAACTCAGATGCATCTTGACTTCCAGCCCTTTCAAGGATTTATTCTCTTGTCTCAGCACTGTGTTAACAATTTCTCTGAGTGACAGATGTGATAAATACTAGAAAGGAAGGATTTCAGTATTTGCAATGGAAAGCAACAGGACAAAAACTGCTAGGAAAGATGGACAAAAACAGGTGGCTAAACTATATTCTTTGCTTTATTTCTTGGAGGTTCTGTACTCTGGAGATATTTTGTTGCATGAAAACTTCGTAGTAGTTTCCTTTTCACTGGACTGTATCTTTATGATTTGAAAAGTACCTGGAATCTTGCAGCACTTATGGTTTTAATGGCTGTTTAAACTATTTAACTCCACCACAAAATTAACCACTATTAATTTTAGGAGGTGCATCCTGTCACATGTATCTGGAGTTCTACAAACACAAAAAATAGATATGACCGCTCCTTTCAAAGAGTGCAAAGTGATGTTGACATTCCACAGAAAGCAAACATGCCCCCACCCACACAATCGTGTCTCATCTTAGTTTTGGGCAACCGATCTGTGCTTAAGTAGTTCATCAGGCAGCCTAAATCTAGAGGCTGAATTTGAGAGCCCAGCTTGTACCCAAGGACACGATCACGTTCAATACTGCAATTCAACAAGTAGCTTCTAAATAGAGGAATGCAGCTGACCTAGAAGTGGAACACATCCACGCAACGATACCTCAGTAAACAAGCCTATTGATTCAAGGCATGGCATTTGGTTTAGTATTCATATAGGATGAGGGACTAAAAGATTTAAATTCCTACACAGATTTGCCACACATAGTCTAAAGGGATTGTTGTCCTGTATTACAGCAGGATCATGTAATACAGATGTGTCCCAGTGCCTGAATACAGCTCTGCTGTCACTCATGATAGTGTAATCTGTAGACTACATGTCCTGATAAACAGAAAACTATTGTATAGGGTATTTCTACTTGTGGTGCTACTACAGCATACAGGTAAGGAGCCTGAATTGTCCTTGGTGATCCCTAGAACCATTTGCTGTAATCTCTGTAGGCTACTAAGAGATGATGAAAGGCCTAGAGGGGAAAACATGAGGAGTGGCTGAGGTCACTTGGTTTGTTCAATCTGGAAAAGAGGAGGCTGAGGGGAGACCACATTGTGGTCTACATCTTCCTCATGAAGGGGAGCAGGTGCTGATTTCCTCTCTCTAGTGACCAGCAATAGGACCCAAGGGAGCAGAGTCAGGCTGTGACAGGGGAGATTCAGGTTGGATATCAGGAAAAGGTTCTTCACTGAGAGGGTGGTCATGCACTGGAACAGGCTTCCCAGGGACGTAGTCATGGCACCAAGCCTGTTGGAGTTTAAGATGCATTTGGACTATGTTCTCAGTCATATGGTCTGAATTGTTGCGTAGACCTGTGCGGAGCCAAGAGTTGGACTTGATAATCCTCGTGAGTCCCTTCCAACTCAGGATATTCTACAATTCTATGAAATGGGAATGCTTAACTTCATTCTTGCTGTATACTGAGAATCATTTTTTCCACTTCATTACTATAGTTTTCAAGTGTCTCAAGAATATCCTTGTGCGGGCTTTTCGCTTATAATTCATATGATTGTTTTCAACCAGTCTGCCTTGTGCTTGTTTTCAGCAGTGAGTGGAATAGATATGATATTGTGGTTTTATCCAATTTATCAGAGAGGTGCCAGACTGTTTAAAGATCTATATGGTAATTTTGGTTTCCCTACACATTCAATTTTTCATTGCCAGACCAGGTTGCATGCTGAAGTGACTAGGGAATAAAAATAAGAGGCTGATTAGCTTTCTTATGACCTTCGTCAAAAATTTCAGTTCACGAACAATGACCTGGGTGATTCATTTATGCCTGGTTTGCAATATTAGTATTGATCTTTCTGCAATCATTCATAAAACTAATCTGGAGTTATGGTAATGTAAAATAATTATTAAAGGACAGAAGAGATTTTCTTACTGATGAACTAGAGAATTTATTGATGTTTATAATATTTCACTAGAATGATGATTTGGCAATTAATTTATTGATAGTGGTAAAAAGCCACCTAATGTGTTTATTGGAATATGGCTGCTCCCCACCTTCAGATTTTACTTCTGTTACATACTGTCTGTTGATGGGATGTGTGAAATGTAACAGTCACTACCTATCAAAGGATGAGTGAATATTATGGGCTAAGTCTCAGAGTGTTTTAGACCTATCTCTTTAGCTGCCTACTTGAATTTTCTTACAGATTTATTACATGGGCACTTGGAAATGATTTGGAAATGACATAAATCTCCAGAGAGCTCACCCTTCATGCACTGACTTTTTCCAGTCTCGTAAATGGCAATAATACTACCATCAGAGAAGGATAACCAACTGCATCATGCAGCATTCACCAATTTCGGACATGCTGACAACGTGCTCTGCAAGAACCCCTCACATTACTTCAGGATATGGAAAACTAAAAAGCAAGAGTTAAGCCTGACAAGGAGAAGGAGCACACTGCATCTATCTCCAGCACATTACCTTCTCAGTACTGTTACAGATAGGCCAGCAAAATGCAAGGTTACAACTCTAATAAGAAAGCATAATAGAAGGAAATTCATTTCTTATTTCATTTGAATATCTACTGGTGACATTAGTTGACTTTACAATCACTCAGCAATTCTGAGAAATTGCAATTGGCATTTTGTTAAAGAGGTTTAATCTGGAACAGATTTGTAGGGAAGTAGCAAAGTAGGAGTTGCTTTTTTTTTTTAAAAAAAAAAGTAATTTTAGTTGACTAGTTTATAACTTCATTCTACTCTTACTCTCTGAGAGATTTGGGAAATGTTTGACTAGCATATTTTGCTTTGAATTCAGAAAATATTGCTTACAAAAGACAAAAAAAAAAAGTTTTGTAATAGCTGTACACAGCAGAGAATACAGTCCACATAGGCACACTCTAAAACAAGCTTTTAAAGGAAACATAATAGGCAAATGCTGCCTCTTTTTAGAAGATAAATATTCAGGACAACAAAATTTGTTACAACTGGAAACATAATTCTGATTTTTGTAGGTAATGACAACATGATAATATTGGTGATGGCATACTGAGATATCTGAAAGCCAGTTACAAGTTTTACCACTTAAATGTTATAATGAAGTCTCACTTTTTGACAGTTCTAGAATTCATTCATGTGAAATTCATTTGGTTTTAAGAGCTCTCTGTAACTCTCTTATTTTTGTACTTGGCTTAATTAGCTAAGCTTGTGGGATAGACTGGACAAGACAGTGCTAACTTCAGGGTTTAAAAATTGAACCTGGGATCCCCAGACTAAGCAGAATATCAAGCAGATCATCCCACAACACGAACACTGGTTTTCAGAGTCTTTCAGAAAGGATTTGGGCACATTCAATTTCAATTCTAAAATAAGCAAAAACTCAAGAAAACACTATTAAAACCAAAACAATCATGTCTGATGCCTACCATATTCAGTATTAATCTAGAAAACAATTCCCATTGCATTGCTAAGTCCCTTCACAAAACACTAAAAGGCAAAAAAAATAAATCATAACCCACACAAAATCTTCATGTTAGCAAGAAACACAACACTTGGTCTGGGTGGCATCCTATATACAACAATTTTTGCTAAAAATCCAGTCAGTTCTGATTTTGGGCCTTTTCTTTAAGATTTGGGAAAAACAAACAAACAAACAAACTCTTTGTTCATGATATATCCTTCATTTAGTGGAAAATTTCTTAGACTGCTATGGTGGCAATCCTGTTTTGCCAAATATCAAGAGAAAATCTTGTAACAAATCTTTAAACTTGAAGTTGCTTTTTTTTTTCCATTATTATTACTAAAATGTCATAAATTTGATTGTGTGGATATGCTTAAAGACTATTTCAAAACTTTTTGAACTTTAGCAATCATGAACTGAGACCTGCCTGTAAGTCAGATTGAAACTTATCAAAACATGAACCCACAGCTCTCATTTGTAATTAAACTGAACAACAATTGACATTAGAAACTCCAAGAATTTTTTAAAAAGGTGACATATTTAGGCACCTTAAACTGGGCAGGAAATAGGAGAAATACTCAAACACTTTGACCCTCTGCATTCATTGCTAGAAGAAAGAGATAATTGAGTGCAATTCCTCAGAAATATAAAAGCTTCCATAATCCAATTAATACACAGAAACCATGCTGCATAGTTTAGCCAAACATTAACTGGACATAAAGCCGTTTGTTTTTCAAACACTTCCATTAAACCCACACTCTTAATTGGTGGGGATGAATGTCTTTCATGTCCAAGAAGACAGGAACCCTCTTCAAGGAAAAACACTGTTAAAAAAAAAAAAAAAAAAAAAAAAAAAAGATTTACTTCCCCCATGTTGCATCCTCACATACTGGCACACTCAAATTTCACTGCCAGTACTCCTTCATCAATTAGTCTGTGTCCATATCAGTTCAGATCACTGCAGAAGGCTTGTAGAGTTAAGTAGTTGGCCGTGAGAATGCAGTGTCCAGATAATAGTTGTTTTAGGGATTTTAGTTTTTGGTATTTCTAACCTGAGTCCTTTGACTGAATGCTCATTAATGGTTGGGGCTCATTACAGGAGCTCTTTGAGCACAACTTCTAGTTCAGTTTACCTGAGAGTAAACCAGCTGCCCTGTTCTGAAACAAAAGCAAGGAAGGTAACTGGGGCATTCTCTTCAGCAGCATGAATCCTGATCCAAATTAAAACCAGATTCACATATACCACACAGCCCTAATATAAGCAAAGGCAAGCATCACTAAAAGTGAGGATGCCGAATTTTAAACTCCTGAATACCTAGCCAAAAGGGTGACCAGAGGAATGAACAATAAGTATTTTTGAATTTACAGTTCTTATTTCAAACAGCTGCAGCCCTTCACTTTCTTCTTGCCCTTTCTCAAATATGCATACCTGATGGACATCCTTCACTAAATGTCTATACCTGACTTGTAATTTCTCTCTATAAACAAATATACGCACACATATATGTACAAAATCTGTAATATCACTGGAGTCTGAGCTTGAAAATGCTGAGTCCAGTTTGCTGCTGCTCTTATAAACAATAATGAACACCTTCACTTCAGAGAATATTCTTGAAAAAATACAATTAGTTTATTTTTTAATCACAAAGCTGTGAGTTCACACTGATAGTGATTTTTTTTCTGATTTCATAACTGTAACTTATCAGATGTGTTTCTAAGCCAGAAAAAAAAAAATAGATGGTTTCCGATGAATATTTTAATACATCCAAAAAAATTTTTGCATCTGCCTTTCAGTTTTGGCAATGTCACTGACCACATACAAGCCATTCCTGCACACTTCCAGAGCTCCAAGTTTTAATAACAAGTCCAATACCATGAGCAAATGTATTCGCTTCAAGGAGTATAAATAAAGACTGAACATCAATAGAGTTATTCGGTATGTCCTCATCCATACAGAGACCCACTCATAGGCTATCCTTGTCCTACCCTGGCACCATATTTTTGGCAGAGGGGAACAATTTAATGCCTGGGAAGGGCATCATGCCTGGAAAGGGGCCAGCTGAACAGAGCATCAATGGGACAAATTCTTCTTTCCAGAACGGAGAGGGGAAAAAATAAAAAAGTAAACGTAGCTTGGACCTGCGTTACCCTAACTACAGGATTCTCTCCTGCATGGAGATGCTTTCCTTCAAAGGAGATCAAATGAGTTTTGCTGAGTAGCGATTTGGGTATCATGACTCCATTATCCATAATAAATACTCTAGCAACATTCATAGCATTAGCAGAAAAAAAAAATCCATATCTCAGCTCACCAAACAGCCAGACTAGCATCCTAGACTCCTTATGGAAATTCTTCTAGTTTAGTTCCCATAGAAAGTGTGGAAAGTGTGCATTCAAAAATCACAGAACAAAGAGGAAAAAATTCCATATTGTTTTTAGTGTAAGCCAACATACTTAGAACTGTAAGCAGTTCAGGCCATCTCCTCTACTTTCCTGGTGAATACTTTTGACACCAAATACAAGTCATTTGTGGGAAAAAAAAAAAAAAAAAAAAAAAAAAAAAGAAAAAGCACTGCACATACTTGTCTCCAAGTTTTCCTGTAATCACTATTATTTCTACATGCTTTAGGGGGTCTTAAGTACTGTTTGGGGATGTGCTACTCCCAAAGAATACCGCAATTTCATTACTGCCTGATGTTGAATTCAGACATCCTTACATGGTGCAACTATTGTGACTTTTTTTCCCTTCTGCAATCAAAGGAATCTATTGCTAAGTATGCTAACAAATTCTGAGAGGCAAGATACAATGAAATGTAATCATGCATTGAGGAACTGTGTTATTTAATCAGAGTTTAGTCAGTACAATCTAAAGTTTAATAGGGAAACAAAAATGTTACCCCACACTTGCCTGACTTTCTTTTCCAAATACTTCCCACAGTTCTGACTTAATTATCCAAACCTTACTACTAGAAGGAATTGCAGTGGCCATGTATAACCTCTCTAACAAAAATAATCAAAGTAACACATACATGCATTTCCTTTTGTTAAGTGCTCTGCAAATACTATGCTAAATTCCTCTCCTTTTTGCAAGGTTTAACTACAATCATTAGCAGTATTTGATCAACTAAGCACAGTTTCACAAGTTGGTCATTGAATGAGCTATTGTGTGCCTTGTAAAAGCAGAGACAATGCAAGTGCCTTGACCATAAACATAGATGTCAATAACAGCACTGGGGACAAAGACTTTAAAGTTCTTTGCTTTCCCTCATGTGCTGAACTTCGCTTTCTCAAAGGAAGAATTAAATACATTGGTGGGGAATCATCTATTGGAGATTCATAGGCACCATCTGCAAAGACTTTTAAAGGGGAAGAAAATACATCAGAAAATAAAACAATGATCTTTTATAAAGCTAACATGGCACTGTCTAAATGAACCTCCATTTAATCATCTCTGCTTCTATTAACATGACACATGCAGGTTATTACCAAACCAGAGCAATCTTATAGATAAATATAAGTTCACGTAGAAACCCAGTCATTTCCACTACCATAAAATCTTTATTTCCTGTGTTTTTGCCAACCAGCAGAGCTGACTTTACCAACCAGCTACCAAGAATCAGACACAACTGACTTAGCTTTCATAGCTGGAAGAAGTAGAACAGGCCTGTAAATAATTAGAAAAAAGTACCTTGGCCTCCTAGGCACCCATGTGCACACGTGCATGCACGCACATACACAGCACGACTGTTCAAGAGTTTACTTGTCTACATTCCTAACAGAGTGCTTGGCTGGGTCTACATTATTTATCATTATTATTCAATACTGCTGATATATAGAAACATAAGGAGAAGAGATAAAAAACTAATAAAAAGAAATCTATGAGGAGATAAAAAGCTTTTTAGTTGTGCTGAAGATTTTTTGTTCTCTTTGCAAGCTACTTTAAATTAAGATGCTGAGATATGATATTTGCAGCAGAAGAAATGACAGAGTTACTCAATACATATCACAAATTATGTAAGACGTAGAACACAGACATCTGCGGTTGTTTCTTTGTTCTTTTTTTTTTTCGCTAAATAACTACTGCAGGGTGAGATAGTAAGGACGACCTATATGAAGCACTTTCAGGCACTATAACATCGTCTATACGTAAAATAAAAATCACAACTTCCTATTCAATTACAAACACCGGGGTAAGCATGAATGATTGTGCTCACCTCCTTTTAGATGCTGTGACCTTTCAGAGGTACAAACATGAAATTGGATGGCAATTTGTGTTAGAGTGCAAGGAGTAAAGATGATGCATCCTATTGAAATTTTTTGATCACATCACAAAAGATGAAATACGTATATCAACAGTGAGAAGGCCCTGAAGGGATAGGCCGTAACGATGGTATCTGTCCCAGTAGTTAAATGAAGGTTCCCAGATACCATTCCAAGACTATCTATGAAAAAGCGTTATGCTCAAGTTTGATGAGATTGAATTTGTGTGAACTATTTTTAGGACATTACTATTGCAAGTCACATACCTGTCTTAAAATACTGTAATACTGCTAAAAGCATAAAACTAAACATATTCCTTCTATATTTCTTATAATTATTTTGAATTATTACTAGCATAAAAGAAAGCGCTTAACCAAGATTAAGGAAAATTTAAATAAAAAAATAAACATTAGCAATTCTCCTCTGAAAAAGTCATTTAAATTAGTTATGGATATTTGTTGTTCTTTTGAGATTTCAGACACACTATTTGGAGTACATTAGTGAACCTTGAACCCAACACAGTTTTCTCAAAATTATAAACTGGCAGAATTTCATTTGTACTCCATCTCTTTGCTTTCTGTGACAACAAACAAAGATTTTTCAGACAGCAAAAGTTCAGGAAACATGCAGAATAGCATCCGGCTCTAAAGAGAATTTTGAAAATCTTTTTGCTCTCATTTAAAATAAAAATTCAATACTTTTCCATGTTCTGTACAAAAGGTTAACAGGCTGTCTCAGAGTCAGAGGCCTGAAAGCTTTAGAGTCTGTTAGACCAAGCCAGGCTGTGGAAGAGAAGTTCCAGGCAGCGTGTCTCCACCAGAACTTTTCAGCCCTATTTTCGTCATGAAAACAGACTCGTACAAACCACATCATCTGTTCATCCGCCACACACTTACGCATTCTTAGTTTAATGGCCAGATCACAAACTTTGAAAGAGATCTCAAAGACAGAAAGAATTCTTTTTGTGGGCAGGGTGGGGTAAATGGAATTTTATTAATTTCTCCAGATGGATAAAAGGAAGAAATGTGAAACGTAAAATCAACTGTTCAATTTGTTCTGCTTGCTGGCCTGTCAGCACATACATAATTCAAACAGAGTGCAGCTGCCTCCTCCCTATAAAATAATGTGGGTCTCAAGAAGTAGCACAAAGTATCACACAAGATTTAGGGCATGTGCAGAAGAACATTGTGGGGGAGTGTGAAGGACATGGTGTGGATGGAGTTTTGTCTATTCATCAAGGACATTCTTATTGGGTTCTAGTATCAATCAAAAAAGCACAGAGTATTTTCCAAATCACAAACCAAACTACTTTCTTAGGTGAAATATTCTTTTAAAAGATAAATGAAGTGGTAATGCATATGCAAATTGCAGTAAGAGTGGGGATTAAAATAGAGCCTCTAAGACATAGTACAATGAGGTCCTTTGAGATAGGAGAATGTGGAGCTTGTCACTGGAACAGTGCTTGACTGAAGAAGTATTTCTGTATAGCCTAAATGAATAACAATACTGCCACAGTCACCTTCACTCTTTCCAACTTCTAAATTTGCCTTTATTTTCTCAGCTTAGTTTTGCTAGAAGCTAGTCTTGTAATAAAGAGAGGGACTGCTGAAAAGTGATTCCTTGTGATACTGAATACGCAAAACAGAGGTCAACTGAAAGTGAATAGTGGGGTCTATCAAAACAGAAAAGATAGCTGTGTTGAGACAATTTATTATTTCACAGTGGAAGTTATTTTCATGAAGTATTCATAGGTTATATGATTTTTCACACACACTTGTTTTCCTTAAATAGGATCTTTTACTACTATAGTGCCAATGCAACAACAACCAACATCATGCCAAATCTGCCCTGTGTAACTAGAAAAAAAGGCAATGAAAAAGTATCAAAGAGTAGTAGTTATAATCTTTTGTTTAAACTACTGTTTGCTATTTTGCAGGAAAGTGATTTTACTTTTTGGAATCATAAAGTGCCATGAATACTAATGCCTAGGATATCAGGAAAGAGAGACTCCACTCCTCCCTCTTCATCCTGTTACTGTAGACTGTCTGTGGCAAATTAGAATACCCCTGTTCCATGGCACCTTGAAAAAAAAAAAAAAAAAAAAGTTATACCATCTTTCTTTTCCATTCCCTGCAATGCTGGCAGGCGCCACAACATCTGCTTAATCCAACAGGAAGGGTATTGCATAGGTGTTATGTTAGAGAACTTTCTTCTGTATGTTCATAAAACAAGAACTAAATGAACACACAATATAAAGGATAGAAAAAAAATCTGATCAAATACATTTTAGTAGAATGTGTAATTAGACTAACTGATCACTGCGGGGATTTCCTGACCTTTACAACCAGAAGTGGCAACAAGCTTTTATATAGACAAAATGTCTAAGAGAGTTAATTCATGTTAAAATATAAAATCGGAAAGGATGTCTGAATACACAGTATGAGGTTTCAGACAGCCTCTAACTGGGGCTAGGAGTCGAGAGTCATATTATGCAGTAAGTCAAACCCATACTTTTATCTGCCTCAGCAGATAATCACTCATTTGACAGAACAGGATTTTCCCTTTCATTTCCTTCCCAGTTGGTAATGTGTCAAATGATGGATGCAATAGAAGGGCAGATTTTCAGAAGTTTAGATTTAGGAGCATAAATTGCAAAAGCAAAAAGATTTAGGAGCAGACTGACTAGAATTCTTGAAAAAATCTTTCCTTGTTTTATCTTTCATGGAGCAACGTCCCTCACTTTGCTTCTATTATTATTTTTCTATCCTCAAGCACAATACTCTTAGAAGCTTAAATAGTTTTTACGAAAGCAGATTGTCAAGAGTCAGGACAAGAATCCCCAGTTACACTTCTCACTAACAAACACTGGTAGCGTTTCCAAAACTTCCAGCATATCTAAATGGCAGCAGATAGGGACATAACAGCAATTAATTGGGTAAATTCAGGGAGTGGTTTCTCATTTCAAGCTACATTCTTAGATCCTCAGTCAACGCAACAGTCTCTTGCTTTCAAAATCTCATTGTTATTCCATATGCTCAACGTACTATTTCATAGCTCTGCAAATCCTGGCTATTTCATGGTAGTGATTTCCCTCTAAGAGTTGTGCCACTGTATGAATACATGTTGCATTGTGCCTCTATCCATAAATACCCAAGAATCTTTCACCTCTACCATCCTGTCATCAGATAACTCTGCCATCAAAAATGGCAATCTGCATACAGAGAATTGAGAGATTAAAATTAGAAAATGTTAAAAATCTGTCTTCTTGAGGATCAAAGGATGCAGGATTTCAAACTATCTGCCGATTGACAGGATATCTGATACTTTTCTTCTTACTCATGCTGACATTTAAAAGGCTACATTCTCTTAAGCACATTACACACTTACAGAAAGGTCTACTGAGAGTTGATTGCAGACAGGTGCACATGGAATTGAGGACAACTTGTCCTCTCAACTCTCTTAACACCTTTCTTCCAGCACTTAATAGTAAAAAAAAAAAAAAAAAAAAAAAAAAAAAAAATCACCTTCTTTCCGTGTCATTTATAAATCTCAGGATTGTGGTGACTACTTAATTTCTCTTCAGATTTTTTTCCTAAATCTTGAATGTTTTTAAGATAAATACATTTCTGATTAGAGTGTCATGCATTTAGTTGGAAAACTTGCTACAGAAAGAAGATTAAGCAGAACTCCAACTGGATCTACACTGTAAGGGGGAATCAGAGTGTTTCGATTCTTCATATGTTAATGGAAGCTTTGACTGTCTTTTGTTTACAGTAAGCATTATGATTAACTCTGAATTCACTTTTTTAATATTATATTTGTTTACCTCACATGCAAGGGAGACAGACCAGCAATTTCCAAGATCTGGAACCATCATACATATGTACCAGGGCAACAGTGCAAGAACAGGAGTCAAAACAGAAACCAAAGGCCAGGAGAGGGAACTAATCCCAGGATAAAAGACAGAGAGTTTAAAAAAAAAAAAAAAAAAAAAAAATGAAAGCAACAACACTACAACACTAGCATCTAAATATCAATTAAGTGAGAAGCGGTAACTCTTAACTGTGTTCAATGGAGCTAATCCTTTTAGCAACTCTGAGTGCCCAGGTTTACCAGGGACTTGCTGAAAGGGTTTGCTGGTATGGCATTGAGAGAGCCAGACACCTCCTGGTGGTGCACAACAGAACAAGAAGCAATAATGGACAGAAGTGGGAAATTCCAATGACAAAATTCCATTTAGACACAAGGAGTATTATTATTTGCTATGAAAGTGGTCAAATGTTGGAGCAGGCTGCCCAGAAAGGCTATGGGATTTCATAACCTCCAGGGATGACATTTCAAGACTAAACTAGACAAGTACTTGAACAAACAACATGATCTCATTAGATCTGCTTGAGCAGGGGAGTGGACTAGAAGACATTTGGATGTACCTTCCAACCCAAATTTTATGATTTAAAAAAAAAAAAGAGCATGTTATAGCAAAAACTAACAAAAATAACATCATAAGCAACCATGAAATATTTACCCCAGGATATAAAATAGGTACTCAAGAAACAAGATATTATGAATGAACAATAGCATCATCTGATGAATCCCAGTAACACTGCAGCTCACTTTTATAAGGGAGAAAATAACCAAGGCTACTACCAGAAGACTTGCATGAGATCCACACTTTATTGTCTTGTGGTCCCTTTCCAATTTCTGTTTGTGAGAGTGTGGATTTCTCAGCTCAGTCCTCATAATTTGATAGCATCCCTGTATCAATAACATTTTCCTCATCTTGTTTGGCTTTGGTTAAGCTTCCTCTAATACAGCCCAGAAGCTGTAATCAAGGAGGTGTGAGAGCCACAGTATCCAAATTAATATTAACTCCTTATAAATCTCAGCAAAAGGAGCTTCGTCACTTGTTTCATGCAGTTTCAGAGGGAGAACCCTGATGTCTCTACAGTTCAGTCAGCAACAAAAAGTAAAGAATACCAGCACCTCGAACTCTAAAGCACTTGGATTATTCTGATACAGTAGCAAGAGGCATTATTCCACTGCTGAGTAAATCCCTCCCTTGAAGTCTAGCAGTTTTGGATTGGTTCAGCATATTCTTCAGTTACCACCCATACTTTGTGTTGCAATACACTGTTATTTTTGCTAAGTGAAATAAAACCCCAGAGAATGTGGATTTACACCTTACAGCAGTGTTACCTACATTCTTTTAATATCCAGATGCTTCCTCCTTTCCCAATTAAACTTGGCTCAATCATTTCTACACTCAAAGTATTTTAGTTGTATCACAAAGAACCATATCCCTTGTTCACTTCTTATCTTACTTTATTTTATTTAGAAAATATGCAACACACACAAAAATATGAAGTCTGAATTAAAATTATTCATACACTATTTCCTCCTAATTTCTACATGGGACTGTGTTGGCCCATCTCCCCAGAACAGAGGAGGTAAAAACAACTAGTGCTCAACTGAGTTCAAAGGAAATGTTGTTGCTATTCTATAACTTAGTGCAGCTTATCAATAAAAATAAAGCTGACATAAACACAAAGCTATTGAGAACATGAAGTTGTTCAGATAAATTGATGTTGCAGATACCTGCAGGGAATTTCAAGGCAAATCAATAAGCTACAAATGCAGAGTTCCCATAAAACTTTGCCTTGGATTCATGGACAGCATGTCACTGAGATATGTTTCAACTAAAACATTTCAGGTTTTACAGTGTCTTCTGGTGATTTTTTGTTTGATTGAGAAGTTTTCTACCAGTTCAAACTGAAAACATTTTCCCCTAAACATATTACCTTCCTGCTGCACAACTAAATTGGGTTATAACACCAGCTGAGCAGCAAAAATAGTTGAGTATTAAGGCTCATAGTCTGATAAGTTGTTTTTTGAGAAGAAAAAGCCCAACTGGTGAAGGATAGGTAAAATGCCAGCCATTTGTAGATGAAATGACCAACTTATATCTCTGTTGGCTTAAAACAAGCAACTTATTCTGTAACATTAGCTCCTCTCCTCTGAGGAATTGCTCAGCCAGCTTATGACAGGGAAGTACTGCTACAAAAGGGATCACTTAACTGGGGAAAAAAAAAAATAAAAGAGAAACACAAGAGTGGACAGACTTACTAAATGATGGGAAGCCACCAGCATTACCATTGTCTAGTGTTCTGCTGTAGGAGTTGGGGATGTATATACATCTACACATTACCATTTTTTTGTCTGCTGCAAGTTGCCATTTTCATGAGAAAAGAGAAATTACTGTCAGTTTCCATCCAGCAAAGGCAGTGTCTTTGGCTGCTGTCTTGTAAAAGTGTCACCATTCGGCTCTTCCAGATCTGTCTCCTTGTTGCATTAGATTTGACACACATTATTCTCTGAAGTCAGAGGTTAAAAGGCTTTTGAAAGCCAGCGATTCCTTCCCCCTCCCCACCCCATTCTTGATTGCTGCCTCTCTCTATCCAATACTCAGCTGAAGGCTCTATCAAGGTGCTGCTGTTTTGTCTTTTGTTCCTCAGTACAAATGAACCCAAACTGAGCTCCTACATCATGCTGCTGTCATGGGCTCATACTTCCAGGCTCCTAAACAAACTGCATCTGACTTGCCAGTTGTTTTCTAGTGTCAGTGTCTTGGCAACAAACATAAGATGCCCTAGAGCTTCACGTATATCTGTCTTAGCATCATTCATGCAGAATTGTTGACTGCTGTTCTTCACAAAGAATGCAACCAACAAGACTGCAGTTCTGGTTTGTTAGCTTCAAACACGATCCAGATGTTAGAGTAAACTTTGGAATATTATAACAGTCCTACTTCCCTGTAGAAGAATGCAAGTATTTTAACAAACCAGCACAACAAGATCCACATAAGCACTATTGACCAATCTAAAAGGAAAAATAGTACAAAATTAAACGTGTAAGCTTGAGTACCTGGCTAAAAGAGCTTGAACTTAAAAGTCACTATCATAATAGATGTGCAAAGGAGCCTTGAAGTAGGTAATTATTCTAAGGACTGCTCAGTAGGCTTATTCTAAAGCAGTTTAGGCATGTATGCAAGCCCACAGCTGTACACAAATGAAAATCAGTTTGCCTATTTTTTTAATGAACGAGTATGTGTATATATATATATATATATATATATATTAACCATTAGATACATTTCTGTGCCAAAAAAAAAAAAAAAAAAAAAATAGTTTCCCACTCTTTGTTGTTGTTTTGTGGGTGCAGGGGGAAGGAAAGCAAGGGTCACATGTAGTAGGAAGAAAAGGAGAAACTCAGTGTGCCAAAACAGCTAACCTGACCTGCAATGCACCCACAGACTGCAGGCAAAGAAACATAGTATGCGCAGAGTGATCCACAGCTGTGTTGAATGATACAGAGGGAAACAAATAGATTTTTCATTGCCACATAACTTACCTTTCTTCTGTGCAGGATCCCATTTCAGAAAGAGAGAAGTGGAAGCATTTGCCCTGGAATTCTGTCATTTCAGGACAGGAACTACTGTATGGATCTACTCATAGTTTGAGCTTAAAATGGGTGTATCCTCAGCATGAGTTCATTCACTTCAGAGACAGATCTCTCTCCTTCCCTATTGTCTCCCTTATGAAGAGGAGGCTGTGACTGCACCTTGAGGTCTGCTGTGATACTCAAAGATTTCATCCCCCACTTTTCCTTTATCTGCTGAGTTTTATTTGGCTTTGGTTTTACAGTTTCCTTCAAACCTGTAGCAAGATCAGTGATTCCTGTTGTTGAAATATTAGCTTACCTGAGCCCTTGCAATTCATTCACCAACTTCCAGATGGACTTGTGCATCAGCCCAGTTTGTTACTAAGGAGCAGTTTGACTATAGCTTGAGTGAATGATTCAAATTATTTTAAGTCTAAAATCTAAACAATTTCTCCTGATTGCCCACTGTCTGAGATGTCCCACAGGACAGCAAAGGTAGAAGCAGGATCATTTTAGCTTTTCTGTTTTTTTTCTTAACATTGTTAGTCTAATGCATCCCTCTAATAGAAGCAAACAGTGTGAACTCAGACTTTTTTGATAAGGCATAAGAAACAGTTCAACAATTATATTCTTAGTCTCTTAAAGTTCAAGAAAAACTAAGAAATACTTCAGAAGGTCCTTACACTAGGTTACTAGGATAACTATCACTGATTGAAAGAGAAGGGATCAAACTGCCTCAGGAATGAGGGTGATCAAACACATGACAGAAGAATCATTAACAGAAAATAGGCCACGGAGAAATTTATCAGAGTATAACAGACTTTCTCCACAAGGAATGAGTAAAGTCCTTTAAAAAGAAGAGTATTAAATCTAAAAAGCAGACAATAACATGATGTTCCCAAAATCAGCCTCCATCCTCCTCCCTGCTTTCTTATCTCTTATATCTCCTGTCTTATATCAAGATCAAATTCATTTGCACCCTTTCTTGGGCTCACCTTTCACGATTTGGAACTTGTATTTAGCGTCCACTTACACAAGCCAGAAATTTGTGCTCAAAGTGTCCTCACTTAGACTTCTCTGGGAAATTATAACACCATCACAACCCTGCTGCCTCAGACCTCCTTCAGTCCTGTGCCATCACGTTAATTTCTTTACACAGAAAATGCACGTAGGATGATGTTAATAATTAAATATTTAAATTATCAGTTATAGCGAGATATACAATCCGAAACATATTTTTGACAAACATAGATGGAGCTGTCATTCCATTTTCCCACCTTGTATTGGCCTGTAGTCATTCCTATCTTACTAAGGTGCAGAAACCTCAGTGTTGGGGACCTCTGACTGGAAAGAGAGTTGGGGACACAGCTCACAAAATTCCAATGCCAAAAGGTCAAAAGAAATAATAAAAGGATAAGGAAATACTTTGTTGTAAGAATGTTTTGAAAGACAACAAAGCTGTAGATGTTCTAGCACCTTGAGGATGTTTTTTTTTTTCTTCAGTTTGCAACACTTATAGTTGTTACTTACATATTTACTTAATTACATGCATTTTATTTGCTATACCATACCACAGTAGCACATAGGAATCCCCATTGTGGGCCCCACTACTGACTGCTGCGTGCAGAAGACAGAATTATCCCTTCCACAAACATCAAAGGTTACTTCAGCATACCTGAACAGATGCATCCTTCTGGATGAGTTTTGCCCAGTTCCTTCTCTTCCCCCACTCTCACTGAAGTCAATGTCAAAATTCCCATATTCCTAAAAAAAAAAAAAAAAAAAAAAAAAAAAAGAAGAATAAGACTCATAAGACAACTTGTTAGTGCCTATTAATAGTGATAAATGCTGCTGGAAAATGTTGTCTAGGGCAATTCTATAATAGTTTTTATTATCCCATTATCTTCAGTAGGGCTGCAACCCCTGATGGTATCATGGGGGGGGGAGGGAGGAACTTCCTTCTCTTTTTGGTATGTTGCACTGTTGTCATAGTTTATAACTAATTCATAAGGGAACTCAGCACTAACAATCTGTGTTATGTTTCTATCTGCGTAGGGTGGAAAAGCAATTTAGATGTGAGAGAGTGTAAACTTCCTCAGCATTGCACGCAAAAATATTTTCAGGTTGTCTGCCTGCAGATAGATCCTAAATAATCCAATTCATTCTGAATGACTGATTATGACAATCCTGCTCATAAATCCTGAACTTGACATTTTAAAATCAGATTTAAGCAATGAAATGACTTCTCCATTTTGACATGATTCATCATTTTCAGGATGAACTAGCTAACTACACAGACAAAAACCTCTAGCTGCAAGGACTCATTACACATTACCACCCTGTATTTACAGAATGCACCCTGCTCTTTTGGAGTTCCCTTAAAGGAAATAGATGCATCTATTTTAAACACAGTGGGTTGAATCAGTTAGGAAATTCTTACGTATGTAGCTCATTGACATTAATAAGGTGCTAAATGAATGCATATAAAGGAGTATGGAAATTTTTAACCTTCCTGTAGTCCATAAAAAGGTGAAGAAAACAGTGACCAGTTTAACTTTTGTTTTCATATAATGTGAAAACAGTTATTCTGACTTGGCCCATTCCCACAGGGTGAATCCCATCATTGAGTGATTTACATCTTCACTGCAAGTCTCAAAGAAGTTTACATTCTCCTTAATTTAGATATTACTTTTTTTTTTCCTCCTACAGAAAACACATTACTCCCTTAAGAGCCATTTAAAAAATACAGAAACAAATTATGATAGTCAATACAGATGCACACATGAATTGATTAAACATCTGCCTAAACTTCATGAAATTCTAGAACTACCTGGTCTTATCAACTCTATTTCCTGAACATCAACTACTAGTACAAAAGTCTTCAAATAAAAAGTTTACTGGAGGCAAGTCAGTTATATAAAATAATAAATCCTATCACACCCAAAGGAGAAAAAAATTGCCTCAAGAAACACTTTAAGAAACTTTGCACATATAGGTCATTACATTATTAAAGGGAAAAGTAAAGTACTGTGGCACTGAAGGCTGAATCCACAGTTTTAATATGAAATTTATTTTCTAGCACTTTATAATTTGGCCATGAAAAATTCCTTCAGGCTGAATTTTTACTGTGGAGGCTTAACTTAAACTCAGGTTCTCTCTGCCAGTCTGAAATCTGGTTCAGACATTAAGAAGATTAGTAGAAATTACAGGAAAAAAAAATATGTATTTCTCAACTGAAATTCAGTAACAAAAATCAGTTGCAGCAGACAAGCAGCCAATGAAATTGTTAACGTGCCATTTTTCTAGAATCGCTCTCACTTCATCTGAAATTTACACACACGCAATTATGCAAACATAACTCTGGACTCAGAAAATACAGTGCTTATAGGCCTCACACAAAATCTCTTTTTCACGGCCATACAATTGAAAAACTATGCTTTGAAAATATATATATATATATAAATTTCATTGTCTATAAAGCACACCTACCAATCCTGCAACCAAAAATAACCAAATTTTAAAACGTTCAAATGCATAAACACTTTCTTAATCTAAGACCTGCCTCCAAATAGTAGACACCAGCAGGGTGGACCACAACAGTCTGCTACAGACACTTCACATTTCTTCTGAAACAACCTGAAATTTTACAGTAAGCCTGAAGGAAAGCCAGACTAAACAGAAAACTGGGATGACATTTTCTGCACTTGTTTTGTTGTTGTTGCTTTGTTTACCCCAGTGGTCTTTGTGACAACTTTGTGGGACAGATACAGAGCTGAGGATTCTAAAGCTTGACTCAGATGCAGCACATACCAGTGCTGCAGTTCATACCAAGCCTCTCTCCCATCCACACAGAACCTTTCTACGATTTGTGGGACCAAACCAGAGCTGAAGATTTCCTCCTTCAGACTCACACAGCATATACAGTTATTTGAGACATCAGAAATTTTAAGACAAAAAAAAAAAAAAAAAAGGTCATAATATGCAATATTTAGTGAATACAGTTTTTCTATGCATAATTTGTCCAAACACATACTTAAGGCCATCCATCCTGTGGTTTAGTGTGGCAAAAAAGGCACTTAGATATTCTTTCAAAACAGCAAATAATAATAATAATGTTGACATCAGTGCTGTCTTTTCTGAGTATGAGGTAAACGAGTGCTATGAAACTTCTCATTTTTATGTTGCCTGCAGGGTGGTTCCTGCCTCCAGCTGAGAAACTAATTTATATTGAGCAAAATCAAATAGAAATTCTTCCTGAAGCACAGCAGTAATGTTAAGGATTTCAAGGCTGAATTCTACCTAAGAGCAAAGCTTTGCTAAGGACTGAACTGCACCTTTAGAGGCTATACGGGGCTATTTTATTGGTCAGAGCAGTACAGTGTTTCTGGTTAAAGCGTCATCTAGGTTTTCTCTCCAGTAATAATTTATCACCAGTCTGCCACACCTTTGTGTTTCATTGGTCAATTCTGCCAGTCTTATGCCTGCGCAAATCATTTACCTCACAAACCACTGCAAACTAAACAGAACACACAATCCCAGACCTGAATTGCAGGTACAATGATCTCTCTGCCATTATGTTACACTTTAGAAAATATTTGTTTTATTTTGTATCTAATCAGTATACTTTGTCTTACTTTATACCCTACACATACTAACAGAAAAAGAAACATAAGCTTCTTGCAGACTTAAACTTGTAAGCTATCTAAAACGTATGGAATATTTCCTAAAAAACTATCCTCCAATGTAAGTATCAGGAATTAGAAAAGAAAATGAACCATGTGATAAAACCAGGAGACCTCAGGTTCCTTTCTCCATTTTCGTTGTCTGAACATCCAACCTGTGTGTGCTTCTTTACCTTGTTCTCAGATGTTTTACCCTAAAAAAATAAGTGTCAGTTCTACTATTTATAGAATGAATACCAAATATCTTTATCAGCAAATTATTTTTAAGTGATGCTAGACCAGAAATTAGAAGGCTCAAGGGGACTAAAAACAAATTAACTATAAAATGCTTAACTCTGTATTCCAGCAATTCCCTGGAATTGTTCTGATCTCTAACTTTGGCTGCCTATGCTGTTTTAGCATACAATCCAATGAACTTGAAGTGAAAAATGTTTATGCATAATCTCTAACATTCAGAAAAACTTCCTCCATTTTTCCTTACTCTTTCAGCTGCGTGGCTATCAACCCTGTTGCCATCCACTTTCCCAATTCTAATTGTCTTATAGAACAATTTGTCCTTTTAGGCTAATCTTAGAACGATCCATTAACTTCATTCATGATTAATATAACTAAAATAGAGGGGGGAAAAAATGACTCAACCCTCAGTACACCTGAAAACAACACTTATTGCTTCAGAATACCACCAGCTAAAGTGAAGATCTACTTTTGTTGAAGCAATATTCATCTTCTGTTTACACTTTACCACACTGATGAGTTTCCAAACAAATTCCTGCAACTCTAGCAACTATTATCGCCTACTGAATGTTAAAAAATGCAGAGAGGTACTTACTCCTTCACCACAGTAACTTAACAGAACATATGTACTTTATTTCCTATTTATTTGCGTGAAATATGTTGTGGCTCTCACAGTTGACACAGCCATAGTTCAGTGGCACCATGCCAGGCTAGGAAGAGATGATAGGAAGTGTGGTGTCAGGTTTCTGAGATCTGGTAAACTCTCTGTGGACTGCTTCCCCTAATTTAAGTAGATTGCACATCTTTTAGAGCTTCTCCAAGGTAGCAAATTAGTAGTGGGTTATTATAGTATATCAATGCATAAACATTAGCTTGAAAACTAGACTGTAGTAGTTCATATTTATATTAATTTCCAGGTGACATTTTCTGTTGCTCTAACAATTTTGATCTGCTGAAGCAATGGTGGCACCCTGTGGCTAGAAAGATAAGCCTAAAAGCTTTCTACTGCTTTCCAGCTGCTGCATAACCCTTCTGGCACGCAATCCTTGCTTCTCCTCTGACACTTAAAGTGATGCTATGAATTACTAGATAAAGCAGACAAAAGAAGCGTTGAGTTTCATTACTTACCAATATGTCAAATAATCTGTGTCACCTTTAACTTCATTTCTAAGAAGGGGTTGGAGAGACTTCGCTGCTATAAATCCTGAGGCAGCAACTGCTCAGGCTGCAGGTAAGTCCTGAAGAAATCACCAGGTGTGCCGAGCCCTGCCAACGCGTTGCACTCATGGTGAGGTGGGGAGATGAGGCACACCTGCATGGCACCTGGCACCATGAGATTAATCTGCATGCCAGGGCCACACACACACCACTAAAACACCCAAAATAATTAATCTTGTCAAGTGACTCTCAGCTGTGCACCAGGGGGTCTATGGCATCAACTTTACAGCGCGGGCTGTGGGGTGTCAATGAGGAGAGGGCAGGGCTGGATCTGTCCAGTTCCAGCTGGTTCCAGAAGGTTCCGGCTGCTTCCAGGCCTCAGGGAAAACGGACACAAGAAAAAGCCAAAATGGCCCAGCTTTGAGGGCACGAAGTTGTGCCTTGAGATAAGCATGGGGGGAGAGGAGCTGAGGGTGGCTGGTGGTGTTTTTTCTTGTCTTTTTTTCCTCATTATCAAAATCTATATTAATTAGCAATAAATTAATTTTCACCATGTTGAGCCTATTTCACCCCTGGCAGTAAGTAGTACACATGTCTTATGTCAGCTCATGACTTTTTCCTCTCATTTTTGCCACCTGTGCTGTTGAGGAGTAAGAGCAACAAAGCAGCTGGGTGGGCACCCAGCAGCCAGCCAAGGTGAACCTGCCACAGACTACTAAACTACCACAGAGCTGTTTTTAGTAGTAATTTCTCACTGTACAGGTATTGACCAAAAGGAGGTTCCTTCTGTAAAAGCACAGCTGAACTCATTTTAAAGCTGTCTTTAAAACTTAATGAGTTAGAATATCCCAGAATTTTTACTTTTCCTCTTCTCTCAGTCAGTCAGTAAAGGTGTTGTTAGCTGCTAAAGGAGCAGAAAGTCACAAATCTTAGCAATGGCATTATCTTCTGACTATCATTAATCCTCGAGATGTTAGAAAAAAAGCAACATGACAAGAAATGAGAATGGCAGAAGTGTGGGGACATTAAGTATAAGCAAACACATACTTCACAACTAAAGGAAAAGGGCAGGTCATGAACAGAAAATGGCTTGGTAATTCTGTAGGACAACAGTAACCACTATCTTGCAGCTTCATCATCCATTTAATGTGAGAAACAAGACAAATCAGGGAGGATATCTTTCCTCTGTTTTACAGGGTATCAGGAAATGCTAGCAATCTGCTGGTGATAATGATCAGCAAGCTCATACACTAATTCTCCCAGTATCTGCCTGGTCAACATATACTTTTCAAGCTGTAGGTACTGTTAAGTAGCAACAGACCCTTCTCAGCAGCATACAGATGATAGGCAGAGGAAGCATTTGAAAAATGAGAAGTGGAAATGATATTAATATGAAGCTGATTAAGAAAAAACAGCATTTAAAAATCAATAAGAAAAGGCAGAATTATCTGAATAATCTTACCTGTCTCAGCCATTGAGATAATTGTCCTGACACTCGTCCCTAAGATTCTGCCTTTACCTTTTATTAACCTATGGTTTCTGTACTGTCTCTATTGTTGTGTGTTGTTTCTTATTATGCACAATTATGGCTTATTTGATTTTTTTTTTTTTTTTTTTTTTTTAGGAAAAGTATGCATCATGTCCTAGAAGTCAATGTCTTTATTATTGCTATTTTTTTTTTTCCAAAAACATCCTGTGTCTGGTGGACAACGGTGTACGGTATAGAACAGTAACTATTTCCTTAAAAAATCTCTGCTGCATTGCCATCTGTTAGTCAGAGAAACAATCTGGGTTTTCTCATATCCAAGACCTGAAACCCTTTCTTTGAGTTGCAACAGTTTGCCATGTGACAGGAGCATAACTTTTGGCAATGCCTTTTCAATGTGACAAGGTACAATTTTGACAGGTATTACATGAGTGGAGCAGAAAGATGTTTCTCAACAGAATTCCCCCATGCTAAAATTTCCATAAGTAGAAAAGGTGATCTTATACCTTACAGCTGAGAAAGAGTCAGACTACTATGTAAGGAGGAGCAGGCAAATAGCACATAAATACTGGTGAATTACCTCAAGTTGACAGTGTGATAGTTTTCATAAATAGGCAAAGTTCTATACCTAGTTTCCATAAATTTTCCTGAATAAGAATTTCTTAAATATCACAGTACATTGTTGATGAAGTCTATAAACCTGAATAGAAAATGAGAATATTGGATTCTTGCACATAGTACAGCTATGTCATTCTTTCCTTTATTATTCCTGAAAGCATGAGGAGATTTGCAAAAAATGAGCCTAGTAAGCATGTTCAGCCTGGAGAAGAGGAGGCTGAGGGGAGACCTCATCGCAGTCTACAACTTCCTCGTAAGGGGGTGTCGAGAGGCACGAGACCTTTTCTCCATTAACACCAGCGACAGGACCCGCGGGAACGGGGTTAAGCTGAGGCAGGGGAAGTTTAGGCTTGACATCAGGAGGGGGTTCTTCACTGAGAGAGTGGTTGCACACTGGAACAGACTCCCCAGGGAAGTGGTCACTGCACCGAGCCTGACTGAGTTTAAGAAGCGATTGGACTGTGCACTTAGTCACATGGTCTGAACTTTTGGATGGACCTGTGCGGTGTCAAGAGTTGGACTTGATGATCCTTAAGGGTCCCTTCCAACTCAGGATATTCTATGATTCTATGATTTTGCAAAATCAAAAATTGCCAAGAGTTTCTAAATGTTGCATTTTGCACGTTCTGCTACTACTACTTACAGATAAGATCAGCTTTCTAGTTGATATTTCTTCATTACTGTTGACCACACCGGAAAGAAGCCATGCAGATTTCAACAGTGGACTACACAATTATTTGATCAGACCTCAGAAGAGCCAGCAGCAGAAAAATGCCACAAAACAGAAAGCCTCAACCTAAGGCTTTCTGAGCAGAATCCTCTATTCATATTCTCCCAAATTAATGGCTGTCTTCAAAGTGTGATTTAATTTTCTTTCTTGCTTTAACCTTTACATAACAGATTACAAGGAAATTAATGTTTTTCCTTGTTTGTCTGTGGCTTTTTTGTTTTATTATTATTATTATTATTATTATTATTATTATTATTTTATGTTACAAATCTCAGAAGCCTCTGCAAATTTCATAATACTTGTGAACTGAGGTGCTCATTTTGATTTAGATTCCAGATCTGAAACTGGAAAAGATCCCTTATGTATGTAGCTGAAAAAAAAAAAAAAAAAAAAAAAAAAATGGTGCATTCACATACTCCAGTGAATAATTCTGTGTTCTGTCCCAACCCCATGTGTTCATTGGTTTGTTTTTTTTTGAGTAATTGAAATAAGGCTTTTGTAAAAGAAAATTTGGGAGATGTGGAAAGGAGTGGTATTTCTAAAATACTGATTCACAAAATGAAGACAGACACTACTACAGGCAATTATGAATGTTGAAATGCATGATAAGAAATTGTCAACTATTTACCCTGTGGTTGTGTCCTAGAATCATAGAATGAATTCTAAAATGTGTTTTTTCTGAGTAGGAGGGGAAAAAATAGGCAAACAAAGCATTAATCTTTAAGTGGATTACAAAGAATGAGGTGGAAGGAATTCAATTTAATAAGCCAGTTCTTGCCCTAATCTTTTCCTTTCCACTGGTTTCTTTCAAAAGCAGATCCAAAGGGTATATCCATTCATGATGGTAAACACCCAGCTGGTGTTTACTGCAACAGAGTTCTGTTGCAGTGCTGCCCATTAGCTTATGATAATGACAGCTTTTGCTCTCCTTTACAAACCCGTTCCTAAGCAAACTATTTGATCTATGTAATCATGGGAGAAAAAAAAATATATTAAAAAAAAAAAAAATCTTGTTAGCAATAAATCTTGTTAGCCAAAGGCTGATACCAGAGATCTGCTTGCACACAGAAACTGAAAGTTCAACTGTCTTGGTTAAAGAAATCATTCAAATCATCTATTTGCTGCTTCAGAATAATTTCCTCAATGTTAACATGTTTGCACAACCACCAGAATCTTAGTTTAATGGCTACTAATACAAAAATAAATAAATAAATAAAGCTAAGCCTCTAATTGATGGAGTTAGTGCAACAGGAACATAACTACAATTCTGCAACTGGAATAAGATCTCTACTACTTGAAACACACTACATTTAATGAGTTTTTATATTTGTCTTCTGATTTCACTGCATTCCATTCCCACTCCCTTTTTTTCCTTGTTTTTAATAATCAGATATCAGAAGTACCTGAAATGTTGAAGTATCCTCTACACACCAGGCAACTGTGCAAACCACTGAGCTTGTCACAATACTCTATGCCTGTAGTAGAAGAATATGACTGCACACCCAAGAGTGAAGTACCTGCTCCATTCTGTTTCAGTACCAAGAGAGTGGCCCTGTTTTTGTATGCATAGCAGGCTTTGTACCCCTCTGCTATGTACCCCTCTGTTTGGGTACACAGTATGCTTTCAAATGGAAGCTCATGCTATAAGAGAGTGAATTTTTGTACATACACATCCAAATTACAAAGCACCCACTGATTGCAGTGATATCCAGCTTTCACCTAACTTGGGCTACTACATTCTGGTTAGATTCAATTAATTCCATTTTCAAAAAGCAAATTGGTACTTAAAAAAAACACCAAGTTTATGTTGCTATATAAGCTAATAACATTGAATCATAGCTGATAAATTAGATGTGAACACATTTCTAATTACTTTCTCTTTACATAGCATATGTCACATACATTAATCACTGTCCAACTTAATAATTGCTTTTGAGGAATTTCTTATGATTGCAACTCTAAAAATGTCTGACTGAACTACATCTGTAAATCCCCTGGCATTTCATCTTAACATGGTTGTCTTAAAAGCCAGCTTCTCTTACAGCTTTTTGGTGTTTTACTGGTAATAGGCTATTTGTCCTGTTACAGAGAATAAAGGCACAGTTTCTCTCAACATAGCTGCTCCCCAATCCCTTTCCTTCCCCCCCCCCCCCCCCCAAAAAAAAAGTGCTTCTTCATACATAAGTTCTGTATGCATTAGAAAATCATTTAAAAATCTTGCATTGACCCTTTATATATATCTCAAAATGAAATTACTAACCTAGGTCAGACAACAAAACTCGGTATTTCAAGAGAAAATGTAAAGCGTACAAAAAGCAATGTTTTATGAGTTTGTGACTTAATTACCTGCTTTCAGGCTGTCAATAATTGAGTGCAATAATTATTCTTTCAAACACATTGACACATTACTCATATATACAAAACAGGTTTTGTCATGTATCTCACTAAAAACAGACCTGTGCAAACTGACAGATTTTTCTGCAGCAATTAATGTAAACAAGGATTTAAAAGGTCAGTTTCAATGCAATTTATTTGGAAAGAAGCATTTGGAAGTGTCATTCCTGAAGATATCATATATTTCACTTAACCCTCACAGCCCAAAGCATTAGTCTTGAAGCCTTTTGGAACCATTCCATAGCATGTTTCCCCTAGCACTGAAGGAGGTTGGTGGGGAGAGGGTAAGAAAACCACTGTCTAAGGGGATGGAAGAGTGTTTAATCTACTTGGTGAAGCCCTGACTTCTTTTGTCAGAGTTTGCAGTTTGGCATGATAGATAATAAACATTAAAAAAAGGTTTCTGTCACTGTCTTCTAGAAGGTTGTCTATACTATTGTTCAAAAACAAACAGCCTCTGATCCAAAATGCTACTATCACTTAATACTGGAGAAGTTCCACATTTTTGTTTCATTTTGTTTTTATTCTTAACAATGATTTATATGAGTTTCCAGCAGGTCCTCCAAGATGCCTGATAATATGAATTGTGTGCTATGATTTTGAAGCTTCTCTCACCATTGAATTTTGCTGCTAAGGTCAAGGTAAATTTGTTTAGGGAAACTGTAAGCTAACAGCACAAAATCTCATCTGTTAACATGTAAACACTACATATTGCAGGGAAGCCTAAGGTTTAATATTATACATTAAAGTCTCCGGTCATGTTCCTCTAGAAAGGTTAAAAAACCCTACTGAGAACAGTATCAGATGCTTGTTGACGTTATGACAGTAAATGAATTATCCAGGGGGTACAGAAACACTATCTATCCCACAAAGATATGCTATGTTCTATTTTTGTATTGCTTTCCTATGTGAATTTAAGCTAGAATAAATGAAAAGTCATGCATTACTGCTTTGAATGCCAACTGTATGTATTTGCATTTGTCCCTCAAAGATTTTGAGGTTTTTCGGTATCATGGACTAATAAGAAACACAGAAAAACAACAAGGATAAACTTAATTACACTTCAAAAGGTGACATAACTTCACCTATTTTCAATGCATTAAGTGTTTGTGAAATAATGTCTTGTTAGCCAATACAGTTACAACCAAAGTACATTTTAAAATAAGCAGGAGGTTTGAGAAGGATCAATTATTGATTATTTCTACTTCTAAGAGCCACAACAGATGATTATAAATTTTATTTTCTAAATTAGCCTAATAGTTTCTTATGCAATAAGATTTTCTGATAAACACTAACAATTTAAACTGACATTACTTTGAGTCATATTCTAATTAAATACCTTCAAGAGCTTCTATAAATGAAAACCAAAATGTAACTAGGAAAAGAACAAGACAGTGACTTTTTTTTTTTAAAAAAAAAAAAAAAAGATAAATAACATGTACAACTATTCACATGGTCTTGTGACCTTAAATGTGAGCAGGATCTAATTTCCACGTGATAACTGGGCATTGCACATCTCTAGCTTAGCAATATGAAAAATCTCCAACAGTTCAATTTAAATATATATATAAACTACATCTGAAATAGCACAACTGACCTCTACATTGAAAATCACTGCTAGCATAAAGAAAAAAGTTACAAGCTCTTAACAGCATTTTCTTAATGTCAGAATTTAATTACTCACTAAAATTCAATTTCTGACATTAATATCTTATTTTACCCATCAGAACCCACATTCATTGCATAGGTTATTTTGGTTCAGACTATAAAAGCTAACACAGCTCTCTAAGGACTTGATTCTAGTTTCAGTAATGAATGGATCTTTCCTTGTGATGAACTGCAAGCTAGTTGATGCTATCAGGCCAACTAAATCCTTCAAAGACAGAAAGAAACTGTAGTGGTTATTAATGACATTACCATCTTATTATCTAGAGATACATTAGAGTGAGAATTAGAATCCATATTTGCTTGCCTTCATCACCTCATTCATTAGCTACATTTTGCTATATATGGTAGGCCAGCTGCTAATTTCAATTTGTTAGTAATTTTATTTTGTTTTCAACTCAGTTCCTTTGATGTGTTTATGTAAAACTCTTTCAACATGCTTTGGTTTTATTTTTTATCAATTCCTTTCATACAGAATGAAAAACTAAAGTGATGTTGACCTTATATGTTCTTTCTCCCTTTACTTGTGTTCCAAAAGGTGTTTTTGCATATATGTATATATACACACAGATGTAGCATATCAGGTATGTATAATTTTGAATATTATAAAGGGATAATCTCTGATCAAATTTTAAATACTGTTTTGGAAACAATGAGTGCGTATTGAGATTACCTCGATACATAACCACATCAAGTACAGGGTATGGTATAAGAAGCTAACAAAACATTTTAAAGTCACTAGATTGGTATTCACTAAACATTTCAGAAAGAAAAGCTAGTTTGGATTAAATAAGTGTCGGCCATGAATAAACCACAGGTTCTTAAAAGGTTTAACAGAAGTGGCTTGATTTATTTTCTCTTAATTTCTTTCACTTCCCTCTAGAAGGTGCAAGTCTTTGAAAAACTAGAATTTGGAAACCTGTGCTAATGCTATAATATAAAACTAATGTTCTCAAAGGAATTCATATAAAATTAGAGATGAAATGTCCACCCTCTTCTACAGAAATGTATTATATTTTGCTGCTCTTAGATTTCAGATTTGTCTTTATTAATTATCCCATGAAGAAAAGCATACATAAGCTATTTAAAAATAGATGAGGTGAAGATAACAGAAGAGTAACTTGCTCAAATTTCAATAGGAGGAAATGAAAATCAAAACACAAGCTGATTATTATTTAAGACCTCCAAATAAAAGACTCCCTTCCCAGCAAGCCCAAGAAAATATTAAAAATCTCTGATCTCTGATACAGTTCACCAAGGGAAAATTTACAGCCCGTTTTCTGTCTTCTTAATTCTGTTTTGGACAAACACACAGATTTCTGAGCACTTACTGAAACCAAATTGAAATGCTGGATTCTCAACCATTATTACCAAATTCCATATGTCCAATTTTATTTTTGGAATTGTCTTTGGCAATAACACACTCCATAAGAAGCTCTGTGGCACAGACTCAGCTCTTATGTTTCAGAGTAAGTGATTTTAGGGGAAAAATATACTGTGGATACTCAATACACGATATGATACTGTGTACCTTTTTTTGCATGGAGGTTTGCATGGAGGATGTTACTGTTGACCTGTAGGACTCTAAGAACAAGCAGAAGTGTGAAGAGAAATGGAATAAAAATCTTTGCTGTAACTTGCACACACAGGCAGAAGCAGTGATGAGCCTTGGCAGACAAATCTAGTTATGTAATTTCCTGTTGTCTAAGAATTTCTGTTTCCATGTTGTGCCAGAAGTTGGCTTATTTGGAGTTTCAAATCTTTGGCTGCTGAGTGTCATTACAAGTGCATATTACATATTATTTTAAGCATCCCATTAGAAATAAATGTCCCATTACCAGTGTAATCTACCTTGCACCACCACATAAATTTACGCAGCCTTAGATCCTGGGGCTCTTTCTCCTCAGTCACTAATTATACCAACGCAGCTTTCACTCAGAGCTTCTGTAATTTTTCAGCCATTTTACTCAGACTAACTCAAAGGGCTTTATCTATTGTACTGATATCACTTGGATGTAAAATTTGGTACCTTTAAGAAACATTACATGAGCACACATTTATCCCACATGATTATTTCATTATAACTATAACCCCTCCAGAAAGCTCTCATAGTGCGCAAGTTCCTCTCTGTGCTAACACCTCTACACGGTGCAGGAGGGTTTTGTTTCACTTAACCATTGTCAAAGCTGAGTGTTGCTGGGAAAAACTTTGTTGCTTACATAAATTACTTCATCTTTTTTTTTTTTAAAAAAAAAATCTACCAGGAGCTTTGCTACATCAGTGTATTCCCTGAAATCTCTGGAAAAAAAAAAAAAAAAAAAATCTCTGCCTGAATGGCATGATCCCTTATGGGATCAGGTGTAGTAAAATTACATCATCAGCAAAAATACATAAGAGTTTTAACTTTAGCTGCAGCACCATAACAACAAAATACTTCCAGCATCCAGTAAATAGTTCTATGTGGCACTGTACTGTGCCATGGAAATACACTGCAGTACACTGTACCGTGCTGTGAAAATACATCTCAAAGATCACACGTGTTAATGTAGCAACATTTTGGTTAATTATTTCAGAATTAGTGTTTGGCAAAATGCCCCAACCTGTTTACTGCTGTTTAGCATTTTCTGTGAACAACATCAGAAAAAAAATCTCTCTCATGTAACGGAATGACAAAAAATAGAAACATCAACTGTCTGAACTTTAAACTATGGTTAAAGGCTGCAGCTTTCCTTTCATTCCCCATTTGCTACTGAACTCTACTTTTAATGTGATGTCAGAACTGTATTATAATAATTGCATAATAGTCTTCATTAAATGCAAAACATGCAGCAATGTTTCAAAAAACTAACATCCAAATTCAAGTGAATATTTATGTATCTTTTATTCATGAAGCATCTTTCACATCCCATTTATGACTGTAGCTGAATATTAAAGGCTTCCTTGTCAGTGAAATAAAGATAATGCTAAGGCCTATCATCTTTCTTCATTTCTCATTTTCTCTCCGTAAAACAGCTTGAAATGCCTTTCATTGGAGCTACTGCAGTGAAAACTTTGGCATTTCAGTAATGAATGTTCTTTTTAGAATGAAATACAACACCAAATTAGTATGTAGGCTACGTGCACCACAGTGCTATTCAGTGAGATAAGCATAGAAACATTCCTGTATTCTTGGATGCACAGGAATTTTTACCAAATGAAGCAATCATTTAAGCAGATACTATCACATTTATAGGTGATGGAGATGAGGAAAATAGCACACAAAAAAGTCTATTTTTCTTCCTAGTACACCCCAAATCTATAAACATGTAAGTGAATTTACACCAACACCTGCTAAGACTCATTTGTTGACCATCACTTCTAACATGGCAATTGCTAAAGGGACCACAGAAGTAGTACACACACAGGCAGTTAACAGTTGAGCTAATGAGTTGCTACAGCTTATCCTATTAATTAACTATAGACATCAATCTCAAGCATTAGTCAACTCACATTCATTTATGTAGCAAAAATAGTAAGCAAAATTGAAAGAAGAAACCAAGTGGCAGCATAGAAGAAACCAAGAAGAAACCAAGTGGTTAGCCTGCTTCTCTCTCTCCCCTTTTCTTTCCCTCTCTCTCTCTCTCTCAACACTAAATGAAAAATGAATATGAAATTCAGAAGTGTTTAGTAACCAGTTCAAGAAAGCACCACAGAACAGGTACTAAGTTAAATACATGTGCAAGACTCAAAACCAGAAGAGCGAAGGGAGAATGTAGGACAATAGTCTGTCAAATACATCAAGTAGCAGAGTGGAGAAAGAACAGCCAAAAGCTGTGTTTGGAGCCTAGGGGAGTCCAAAGTGAACAGCAATTGGCAGCCCTTTTGAGCTGTGTCTTCAACACAAATTTTGTTCCAGACAACACACCAATGACCATTATCCTGTAAAAGTTGTCATTCAACACATGTAGTATTTTGATTTGGGACAGCATAAAATAATTAACAACAAATATGAAAACAGAAAATTCAAGGAAACCACAGTTCTGGACCAGTAAAAGATAACCATCATAATGACTCTGATGATAGCAGTCTTTCTTGGCAAAGACTATATAGGATGAGCTTTAAAAGGCTTTGACTATAGTGCAGCAGCAGAGAATTACAATCAGGAAATAAGCCACGGAAACTAACTGTGACAAGTCCCTGCCTAGTTTATCAGAAACAAGAAACACCTTTAGTAATCTCCCTCACACCTCTCCCAGGAAGGAGGATGAAAGGAATATATAAATTCAACTGCTGCAGTTTCCATGCAGGTTGTTTAGCTAGGCTGAAGTATCAACAAACAATAGCATCTGTTAACAAACAATGATTTTTCTCACAAAGGGTGCAAATCCAACCTTGTGAAAACATTAAAACAGGTGATAATATATACATTAGAAAGTTTACCTACCATAGGGGATTAACTATATTAAAAGAAAGTTCTAAACAAAACTCTTTTATTACAGTTGTATAAACTTGGTCATGCTCTGATTTAATAAATGCTTGTTTTTTTCTTTGTAGTTTCTTATGCTGTAATTTAGCCACAACAGTGATAATTTGCGCAATTTTAGGAGCACGAAGCAGCCTTTTGAGAACAAGGAAAATGGAACTCCCCACTGAAATAATTGACTTTTTGCTGAATATTAAGGAGGACATTTCTGCAAAACAAGCTGCAAAAAAGGAAGAGGGAGCTTTTCTGTGGCACAGTGAAATATCACATTCAAAACATATTGAAATAATTTTCCACTTCAAAGGCCAGTATCTGCTGCTTAATGTAAACATTTGCTTCTGTACTCCAAATGTTAGGGAAAAGGTGTCTGTCCTATTTATCATTTAAAGGAAAGAAACTCAGAAGCACCTGAATCTCAGCCATTCCTGCCAATAACTTTTAGGACTGTTATCTACTGCTGCTACTAGACAGCACTGATGAAGAACAGAGGCAACTGACCCACAAGAGACAGATGCATTTGTACTGTCCAAAGAGCAGCAAAGGCATGGAAATCTGTCAGCCAAGAGAAACCCCAGCATCTCTGAGCCCCTATAACAGATCAGTGGCCTTCAGCTGTCTCCAGGGACTCAAGCATCCAACTGCACAGCACCTGAAGGCTGCTAGCAATGCTTCTGTGTTGAAGTTAATTTATCAGATCACAAGTCAGAGCCCAGCACCATAAATGTTTCCTAGAGCATTCTGCAGCCAAGCCACCTTCCTGCTTAATTCCCAATATATACACATATCAGAATTTGTATTTATATATATAACCTCTAACATACACTTTCAAAAGCTCCCATATCACCTATTTACTCCATTAGCAGAAGCATTATGATCTCTCAAGCAAATAGTTCATCACTCAATAGACAATTAAATACTCACCAAATTGTATAAATGTATAATTTAGCAGCTATTAAAATGTGCATTATAGATATAATTACTGTAATGGTCCTCGTGGAGTTTGGAGTACTCTGCCATCACTGTATGCCCAGAGAGACCTACTGATGCTTTGCATACTTTCTAAATTGCCACATTTGCCACAAAAAAATGCCATTGTTGCCTCTTCATCTTTGAACTACCTGCATTTATTTGTCCATCAAAGGATTAAGTGAAGGGTCACCACTGCTATCATTCCATGGTTAAAAGAGGAAGCTTAATATTGCCTCAGAGGGAACAATATATATTATCTTGGAATTGTGTGTATGTAGTTTATGAAATATTTTGTAATCCTCCCAAGGTAATGCAGTACCTTTAGCTTAGACCATCCACTGCACATAACCCTGCATTGACTGCATAAAATTCAGCTGAAGTAAAAGCAGCCTTGACAGATGAACCTGAACCAGCACTGATGAAATATTTTCATAGGACTCTTAGAAAATAAAAATAATATAAAAATAATGTGTTCCTCCATAATGGCCTTCCCAAACTTAGAAAAGACGAGTAAAACATAGGAGAGAGATAATTTCACTATTATTTGTGTATCAGTCCTGAACTGACAAGGCTTCATAGAGAGTAAACAAGGGCCCAAACCTGCACAGCCAAAACACAGAAAATCAAAGTTGATCCATGGTTAGTAATGTGAGGAGGAATGGGGAAAAGCACAGCTTCTCCCTTGATTGCTAAATATACTGGGAATGTCACCCTTCTTTTCTTTATTAGATGAAGCTGAACTCTCTCAGCTCCCCATCATCCTCAGATACTGCAATGTAAGCTCCCTCGGCTTATTAGCTGCTTGGACCATATACTTCTCTAAGCAGAAAATATATTGGCTAGCAGAATTATGAGGAAAGCTGCCCTCTCTTCAACAGAGAGCTGGCAGTACTGAGTGAAGAGAACAAAATTACTCACATGGAATCTCTCTGATGAAATCATTTAGAGGAGACTGTTTTCCCTTTTATTAAACAGGAGAAAAATCAATAAAGGTTGATTGCCATTCCTATTTATTGTGCCATTTCTAGAAGGAACCCAAACATCTGAACTTAAAGACAGAGTGAGAAACGCTAAATGTGTTAATAGCAACACAACGTTTTAGATGTAAGTATAGATCAGTAAATGGGCATTCCATTTCAATGTTACCTTTAATTGATACTAATGCTATTTCACATTTTAGTAGTCCTAAAATATAGACACAAATTAGTTGCTAAAGACAGATATGGCAGTGTATGGATCAAAATCACGTACTGATCACATTTAATTAAAAAGGTCCACAAACAGACAATTTCATTACAAATAATTTATTCACTTTTCCTACTAAACTATGTACAAAAAAGTTAAAACTGACAGGCTAAAAAAGTCCCTGATAAATGTTAGTGAAAGATACTTCCAATTAAAAAGGAGGCCTATGAATCACATTTGAAGTCCATATTCAAGGTCAGATGACTTCATTGAACTGAAATACATAGTTTTCTATTATTTGCCAAAGGTATCTTCAGAATGAGGGCCATACTGTGTTTGTACGGGCACAGCCGAAATGATCAGAAAAATCCTCTGATAGTGAATTAAGGAAACCGAATCAGGCCTGATCCTGACTCATTGGCATGACATTTCTCAGTATTCTACTGCACTCTTTTCTGTCTTTATTCCATGATGGTGTTCCAGAGGCATTGCCATACATAATGTAGAAATGGTCTCTGTTCACCATTACATTCATTGTGATGCAAACTATTTTAAAAGTTCATCATATGCTACCTCATAGTGACAGCCTAGTACAAATTTCAAAATAGAGATCCCCTAGGTAGCTCTAGAATAAATTCTATTGTGTATACTAATGAAAAAGTTGCCAACATAACCTATTTTTTTTTTTCAGAACTCAAACAAATTTACTTTTATTCTATGGACAGACACAAAAAGCAAGGTTTGAATCTGCCCCTTTCATTTCATGGCATTTAAAATCTAGTCCCAGAGACAGGTGTTTGAAGGATGTTTGGATCTGAGAATTCTGTCAGGACAACTTTGAATTTTAATATCCCTTCCACCTAAGTTATTTGTGGAAAGTTTTCTACCCTTCAGAGTATACTTACTTTCAAACAACCCTTCAGCCTTTTGATATTGATGTAAAACCAGAAAGATTCGCTTTGATTTCAAGCTTCAAACAAGAGTTCCAATAAGGTTCAAACAAAAAATTTAAAGCACAATGCACGGGACAGCACCTACTTGCATTTTCCCATATTCCTTTTCCTAACAGTTTGCCCGAAGGAAACAAACAAACAAACAAACAAACAAAAAACTTTTAGCTTAAGCACTGATCTTGATTGCAACGTCTCCATTGCTACACATTTTTGTAAAATGGTTAGCTAAACATCATTTGGGAAGTTATTCTGGGTATAGGTTAACCTGCCTGCAGACAGAAAGGTGGGCTATGATGAGCTGTTACTCTTTCTGCGATTGTAAATTCAACTGTTTCAGGGGTGGTATTTATATACATGACAAATTGAAGCACATAGTGATCATGGAGACCTATTATTTTTTCATGGCAATGAAGAGAGAATGGAAATATCTCAGGGCTCAGCATTTTCTTTCTCCAGGATCAGCGCTGAATGTCTCATGCAAGATTCTTTTTTTAGGGATAGTAATGGAAAACCTCGTTGACTTTTCTACATATGTGGATATCTATCCATGAAAATTCCCTTTGTTTTCAAACACCATAAGACCACAGCTCCTTATCTTTAGAAACCAACAGCAACAGCATTTTGTACTGTCTTGATCTTTGTTAGGAAACAGCTACTTTAAATGCTAATAAGTATAGTTAACCTCCAGCTATCAAATGTAAAGCTTTTATTCCTTTTATTCTTTAAAACAATAAGCTTAAGTTATTTTTTAAGTAAAATAAGCATCTGAATTATCTTTTCAAATTGTAATGCCTCAGCCGTAAGGACTGCAATATATATATTTAAAAGTAAACAATGAGGACAATACAATGTTATCTACATGTTGTCATTAATTTTAATAACAATGAGAAATGTATTGAACAATTTACAGCATTCCAGGTTGTGATCCTTTGTGTTCAGTTTAACACAATATATTATCAGTTCATTCCCTGTGGTAGAGTAATTGGAGAATGGATAAGGAGCTTTTCCAACAGAAGCAGTAGCAATGCAAGTTTGATGAAGTAACTGATATCTAAAATTACACCTCTATAAACCACTTTTAACACTGAAAAGCAACACAGAAAATATGTATACAGAATGCACCTTTCAAACTTATGCCATTTAGCTGCATCTCCAAGACACTTTTGGAAGCAGAACTCAAATAGTAAACCACAGAATGGATTCAGATATAAGTCATTGGCATATAAAAGCGATCTGACAAGTTAAAAAATGCACACAACAGTTTTAGTGACAGGAATTAATCTAGGAATCCCTTAGCAGAAAGGGTCTGGTTTACTAGTAGTTTTGAAAATTTATTACAGAACAGATAAAGTTTTTATTAGGAAAATAAGTAACCTGGTGAAGTTTCCCTGAGAAACTCAGTCTGACCCAACAGCCACCATGTCCTACCCATCTCTGGGTGCCTAATTTGTTGAAAAATCAGTTCATTGGCCACTGAGCAGGTCATCATAGCATCATCATACACTAAAGATGAGCAATATTAGTGCACACTTCATAACCTTGCACAGACACTTACTGCTTATGTATTCCCAGGAAAAAAAAAAAAAAAAAGTCCATCTGATAAAGAATTAGCCAAAGACAATGATGAGAAAACATCACCTATCCCTTCCTTCTTTTTATCACTGGTAAGCCGATAATCATACGCCATTGACAGTAAGAGTTTTGACAACTAACTGCAGTCAAGACAGACGAGGTGAATTAAATGCAAAGGGACACTTTGATGTGCTTCTCTTCAAAGGCACCATTTCATTTTAAGCACGAGGTGCATAAGGGATTACCAATTATCGCTCCTTGAAACACTCTGTCCTTCTGTATTAGACAACATTGAAAGGAGACTTCTGCTTGCACGTAGCTCTCACTACATATTTTAAATGTTAGCAGTCCCTACTGGCCAACAGCCTTTAGTTCACTGCCCCAGGAGGTGTTATGTGCTACAGAAGCATAATGGCTCATGACAGACCAACTCGGCATTGCTTCTCAGTTCTCTCCCTGTAACAATTTGGCTCATGGTATTTCCCTGACCTTATCGCTTCCTGTTTGTAGCGGTTAAGTATCCCCAAAAGGAAAAGACATTTTCCACTTCATATGTTTTCACCAATCATGGAAAGATGAGCTGTGAAGAAAAATAGCATGAATACCAAAGATTACTTGGGACAGGTAGGTCACTGAAATGACAGGATCAGTCAGCATTACAGCACAGTCTGTGAGATCTGCTTCTGTTTATCAGCGCTGGATTTAGAGCTCAGTTTCTTCTCTTTCTATAGCAATAAATGGTTTACCACTCTTTTCCCTGATTAATCAAGTTCCAATGTGAATGCTATCCATGCTTCTGGAGCAATTTCCACCAACTTTAAAATACCCTTGCTGCACACATTCTCTGGTTACTCAAGTATATCACAAGATAGGAGGAAGGCTGTTAGCACTGAAAAGAGGACAAATATATAGCTCTACTGTGGGGAACTAACTCTCCCTGTAATTCAAGTGCAGCTGTTGAGGATAATACTCAAATAGTTATTTATTTTTATTTTTTTAATCTGGAACTTGTTAAGTCTGAACTTGTTCCCAGTTTCATTCCAACAGTTATAGATTCATTTCTTGTCATTTTCTGTGCTCTTTGCAATTTCTGTCAGAAAAGTGATGTATTTGAAATTGAATGTCTTATACATTTTGTAAATTATCATTGCAAGCTGCATTGCTTTGACCTTTTCAGTATGCTGTAATCCCATTTGCTGCCATAGCTATTTAGGTTCTTCTCTTATGCCTCATGCTCACTCAGCTGCAGGTAACATAGACAACAATGGCCAACCAGTCAAACCAAACAGAAATTTGAAATAAAATTGCAAAGAATTTTTTAAAAATAAATCACTATACATCATAATGGGAACCCTATTTTGAAATTCTGATGCTTCATCCCTGCATTGACGTTAATAATGAACAAAGGACTTCATACCAGGTGACTCTAGTCACCTGACAAGACTTGTAATAACAATGGTACCTGAAACACATCTAGCCCATTTCAGCTACAATACTAAAATGTTGCAAGTGTCTTAACTTTGTCTCTTTTTATGTTTAGATGCTTTCCTTATTTCAGATGACTCAAAATGGACTCTGTCCATAGCACTGACGAATTTTATGTTTCAGAGTAGTGGAATTTATATTAATAGGATAGGAGAGATGCTTTCTCATAATTAAAAAAAAAAAGTCATGACCACTGTCTAAATGCATCCATTTATGAATATTAAAGAACTCAAAGATGCAAGAGTATGGATCTATGCTTCGTGAATTAAGTCACAAAAAACACATTAAAACCCTTATAAAAATCACAACAGATTTATTAAAAACATTTTTTATTAAAAACATTAAGCAGAAGTATCAGCTTTGCTCTTTTTTCCATTGAATATATTCATTTAACTTTTCACCTTTAAGCACATCATTAACCATACCACTGATCATTGCCATTCTCTAAAAAGTTCATAACATTAAAATAGCTGTAGAAATATACAATTTCTTATAAAGCTAAGTGCACAAATATTCCTTCATTCTATAAACCGCAGCAGCTACCCTTTTTTTTTTTTTTTAAGAATTGTTCTGTTTAAGATAAAAGGCACAAAATCTAAGGCAGCATTGCTCTGTAAACACCAGCTGTTTGATTGAGTACATCAACATTTAGAAATATTAATATGAAGAAAAGCAGTTCAGCATCTTCTATTTTACCTTTAAAGAAAGGCTCAATACATTCAATCTTTAGGGATTAAGGAAGGGTATAAACTGTGGATTACTGGAAGACATAGTTATTAAAGAACGCTCAGCCTTTCCATGGAACACACCAAATAAATCATTAGACCTTGTTTTCATTACCTTGCATCATTTACATTTGTTATGACTTTACAGCCATTCTCTCAACTCTGAATGTACAATCAGCACGTCTTTGTACAGGACAAGGTAGACAAGTATTCTGAAGATAAAACAGATGATGATAAAGTTCCCTTGAGATAGAAAGTCAGTGGCCTCTTGCCGGAAGGCAGAAGGGAATGATGAGATGAGCAGGGTTTAAAAAAAAAAAAAAAAAAAAAAGGGAAAAAAAGGAAGGATGACACTCCCCAAACCAACAAAGCTGGGATATTTATTAATAAGCAAAAACCAGATAATCTGGTAACAATGTGATGCATTGAAAACCTTATATTCAACCTTAAACATATCGCTGCATTCTCTCTATTGGCCAAATTACCATATTTTATAATCATACCATAATCATCAGTGCACAAAGATGCAAAGAAGAAATGGGAAGCATCTATTTTAATTTTCAACAGTGAAACAAGTCTTTGAACTCCCCAAAAATATGTGGCTTACAATAACTTTCCTGGGTTACTTAATACAGTAAGATGACCAGTGTTTGCTAGAGATACAGTTTTCCTGGCACATGTACTGTGCTTGCTTATGCAATATTAGTATTTATTTTTAACAGGAGTAGTTCACGAATTATTAGAACAAGTTATAAGTTTTTGTAAAGGTGCTGCCCAACAGAAAAAAAAAAAAGGCTCTTTTTGTCAAATTCATATGCTTAATGAAGCAGTGGTAAATTGGTAAGAGAAAGGCAGCTCAGTTTCTCCCATTTGGCAAACTGTTTTTCACGTTTGTTCGTGGCTTTTATTTATTTGTTAATTTATTTTTAACATTTGCCTAAAGCTCTTCAAAATGTGCCAGCTGTTACAGAATTTCTCCAAATACAGCTTAGGTGTTGGTCCCTGCATGATTTTATTATTCTGCACTAATGCAGACTATCCCACAGGCAGATCATATGGCTGCCTAGAGCACAGCTGCTATTCCACTGAAGCAAAATTTGTGTTATTTTAGAAAATTGATTTCAGTGATAACAAGGATTTTACATAATCATACTGATACTACATAGTAAGATCATTCAAGGATTCTATTAACCTTGTTTCATTAATATTTCAAAGAAATACTTACTGTTAATTGAAACATCTTATCTTTTTTCATTCAATAAATTACACCTAAGTCAAGTATCTCCTAAAACGGCCCCAAGAGTGATCCTGACCATAAAGAGAAGTGGAGATGGATGAACTCTCTTCATGACTACTGCTATGCAACAATATAACAGACTTTGAAATCTGACTCCTTATGTGCATTTTGTGGAAAGAGAAAAGATTCCACCCTCACTAATGAAGAAATCTACTTTACTGCCGAAAAATCTGCTTCACTGTTTAAGGGCATAATTAATGACTGATGCTTTCATATATCATACTTTCAGTATGAAGGAGGTAAGTGACAAAGCTACAAATGAACATAACATTAAATACACTTATCTGTATTTTAAATAAATGTACATCCCTGCACATAGCAGGAGGAAGAGGGAGAAGAGATCATGAGTACCAAACAGATAAAAAATAATCTGGCAGAAATGAGCAACAAAAGATTTTAAAAGGGATTGAAAATATATATATTTTTTTCATGTTACAGAGGAAGGGAGGGACAGAGAAGGTGGAGAGGGAGAAAGAAGAAAACATTGATCAGGTGAAAAAGAAAATGGGAGACTTCACAGAATGTTTGTAAAGAAAACCATAGGGAGAGTGAAAAAATACTCAAAGGCAGAGTCCCTTAAAGTATGTTTCCTTATCAAATAAAGATTAATGACAGCATGAAGAGAAAAGCAATAAAAATAATGAATGATGAAATAGTAAAGGAGAAATAAGCTTAGAGAGTGAACAGTTTAAAAAGCTGGCCTCCTACTGCGCACTCTGTGAAGCACCAGGGGTCAGCTCTGCTGGTGAGTGGGATCTGGCACGGGAGGCACTGCTTGTGCTGCCTCCTTGTAGCGAGTCCACATGTTATCCAAGACACAGAATGACTGTGAACAGTTGTTGCTCAGTTCCGTTGCATTAATTGGCTAGAAAACTAATAAGAGCAGGTTTATGCTGTTAACTGGTCAGCATCTCGGTGTTCATTCTTACCGGGTAATGCAAAGCTAAGATCCTGACTCTGTCATTAGCCAAGAAAACTCTTGCTGCCAACTGCAGCAGGACCTTGTTTTCCAGAACTAGCCCTCTTCCTCAAGTAAGCAGCACAGTACCCTGTACTTACTGCAAGTGGTCTTGGTAAGACTTTATACTTCCCTATGCTCGCTGTTAATTTTCTCTTCAGATAGCGAGGCCGTTTACACCAATGAGGTCTGCTGACCATACTGTTGTGATGTTGTAGTCACTAAACAGAATACCAGTCAGGTAGCCATACAGTGAAGTGTTTTCCCCTCTAGATGCAGATTAGCAGGTATGATCTTCTGCCTGGAATTTCACTATGCTTCTTCTCTGACAAATATTTTGCAGCTCCCCTGAGACCAATACTTCTTTTTAAGAACCGTTTGAATGCTATACCAAGACTTAAGTAAAATATGCATAAATTACAATAAATGCTATCCCATATTTTATACCTGCTGTGCTCTGTACTACTTAGGCACCTCTGCTGCCCCCTTACTCTATTCAGACCAAGTAATGTCAGGTCGTCTCATTTCTCTTCTAAGAAAAGGGTGCTGCTTTGAAAGGGCCAGCCATAACAGCCGGCACTCCACAAGTGCTTCTGCGAGCAGTTCTGGTGCTTGCACTGAACCACTGATCTGACTGGCCAGGTCCAATTTAACTAGTCAAAATTTAAAGACCTCCTCAATGCAACATTTAAAAGCTGAATGCTGATTTCTCCAAAGGCACTAAGTGCCTCGGATGTAAATTACCTGAACTGCAGTTGCAAGAGCTCAGCAGTTCTGGAAATCAGGTTCAGCTTCTTATTAGCGGATGAGTAACAGATTAATGTATTAAACTGTCAGAGCCAGGCTTTGCTGTTCTAAGTAAAATCAGAAGCAGATAGCAAAACAAGTTACCTTCTTAAGATACAATCCAAATTGCATTGTGCTGGCTATCAAGTACTCAAACTTCACACATCCTCACTGATATAACTGCAAGTGACATAAGAGCTGGACACAGGTATTAAGACTTGATGTATATAACTAGTGAGAGGATAGTATGTTCCGCAACTTGATTTGCTGAACTGGAGAAATGTTTTTTAAAAAAATGAACAGCTTTCTACATTACTAGGGAAAAATCTTGAAAAAATTCTCTCAAAGAATGCACAGTACAGGAAACTGTGGGCTAGACTTCTCTTGTAAGAATACAATTATCTTGACAAAGCCCTAGAGAGTTTCTCTTTGAAGTCATATGGACACAGGAAATGGGTTATTTCCGTGGGGGGAAAAATGCTTAAGAAATAGAATAGAAATAATTTTCATTTGCCACGCCATTTTCAGTTCCCACATTATCAATGCAAGTTGCAAAGAGCAACATCTAAAAACTGCTCGACTAATTTCCATCTAAAGCAATCTTGAATGGAAAATGAAGCACTGGCTGGTAAACAGTGTACTTGCCAAGCTATGTGAAAAACAAACAGAAAAGTAATGTTCTGTATTTTCCAAGTGTATCAACTCAGAAAAAGAACAACACATTTTCCACTGCGGTAGGTAAAAGGTGATGCAAGTGAGCACAACAGGCTCCTGCAGAGGGCTTGTAGTCACCAGAACAAACCAGCCAGAATGTGAGAGAGATAATGAAGACTGCTTCAAAGCGTCCGAAGACAGACACTGTCCTGCTGTATCAGAAGCTATACCATTTATCAGGTGCTGAGACACCTCAGGGATTCATATTTCAGTGTTCATATCACTAATCACCTACTTATTTAGCTACGTTAGCTACAAGGTTATAATTGCCAAAATAACTGCATAACACTGACATTAGAAACATAAAAAAAATAAAAATAAGAAACAAGCTCTTTTCTACCATCCTAGAAATCAGCAATGTACATTAGAGTCCAAGTGCCCTTAACCATTATCCCCGGGTAAGGAAATTACAGTAATCCAATCTCAGTGTGATAAAAACATGGACTATTGCTAATAGGTCATCATTACAGAGGGATGAGCCATGCCTCTGATTAACTGTAGTTATCAATTCCCTGTTCCCAAGGTGATAGAGGGAAGAGCTAGCCATAACTGATCCTTCTTCCTCTTATAATCTCTCTGCAGTTGTTATTGTGCCATTTCTTCATTAGAACATAACGACAGACAAGTGGGTATAATGCTGCTTTAAGGTCATGAAGATAAAACTCAGGACCCAGCATTTTGACTGAAATTGGTAATAGGTGTGTAGCTGTTACACAATGTTTTTCAGGCTTACTGGGGCTCTGCTAGTAAAACTGTTGGATTTACTCCTGCCTGTGCACCTGGATTTACTTCCCACAAAACACTACAAATGGCTGCAGATGCAGAGGGAATCAGTCTTACAGCAGAGAGAAAGCACTGGTGCTGGAGACTGGAATAAGAGAACAAGTTCTTGTAAACACCAAAATGTGTGAAGTTGTTGATGGGTTGTGATAGTAAAAGTTAACTTCTGCCACCAAAAGACTTTTTCCCATTCGACTCAAGAAATTAAGCTAAGCAGAATTTAAGAGTCCAAATGTTCAGGTAGTACCTATGGATATTTAAATCTGAGTTTTTCCTGGCACAGCATATTGAAAGAGACAACAACACAAAAGAACAATAAATCAATTAATATTAAAATAAGTTCTTCTCCTAGGGAATCCACAATACATGATTTTAAAAAGAAGAAAAAAATCCACCATGCCATTTCCACCACTAATGTCTAGGTTGCATACTTTAATAAACACTCACTTGTACGTTAAAAAAATTAACTGCTTTCTGCACATTCAAGTACTGAGCTTTCAGGTGCAGCTAACAAACTTTCAAATCTTCACCCCTTTCTTCTTTTTTGGAAGACCAGCTTTAAAATGATCCTCAAAAGTTTGATTTGTGTTCTCACCAGCCCCCCCACCAAGAATAAAATAAATAAATAAATATCCATAAGGGTTAACAAGTTTCTTGCAAACTTATAAATCATCTTCTGTTTATATCTTGTATTCAGCTGCTGCTGTAATGCAGTTACCAATACATTTGTTCTTGTTTTGTCTGTAAAACAGAGCCGGAAGATAGAGTTTCTTATTTTGTAGGATTGCAGGTCACATGTGAAAGCTGTTCAGGTTTCAGCACACAGGTTTGCCTGTGCACATCAGAATCTGAAACACCCAAAGTATTCTATTCTTTTGGTCCCCCTTGAACAAAGGAACTGCCAATGGAAAAAATTTACAAAACATCAGCCAGAAGTGACAGTATGAGGCGCTGCAGCAGCCATTGCTATTATTAAGCCAGAAGTGAGAGCCTAAAGATGAAGTCTGTTTTCTGTGTGAAGATAAGACAAGAGTCATGTCATTTTATCTCTGATGTCAATGCAGTTATACTCATCCTTCATGGCTGATCCTGGCTTTACCTGAAATTTCTTTCACCAGAGAGTTACCTATGAGCAGACTCAATAGCAGAACAGAGCTGCCTGTCAGAGGTTGAACTTGCTGAACAGCAGCACACCAGGAGAAAAAAAAAAAAAAAAAAGAGAGAATATAAGCACTGACAATGAAGTCATCTCCCACAGACTCTTTAAGTGATATTCCTCAAAATACAGGAACTATTAATTCACATTAAACTGGGACCAATCTCTTAAAAAACAGGCAAAAAAATGAAACAAGTTTGTGAATGGCTTAAATACAAGTTTCTGGATTCAGACGTTGCATCTCTAGAAAGGCTCTGAAGAGTTTTCTGTTTTTCTATGGTGCACTGAGGGTCAGCTGTCTTGAAGAAGAGTCTGAACCTTCCCACAAAAAACACATCTTAACCCTCCTTTCAGATTAATGTAACTAATGTGATACAATGAAAAATTCATTAACTACATCACCCAAATAAAGCACTCCCATAAAACAGTATCCCTGGTGATTCAGAGTGCTCCTAACAGGAATAGCTACTGTGCTGCCTTCCTTTCTGGAGCCTCTTTAACTATCCAGACTGTGCTCTCTCCATCTTCAGAGTCAAGAAACACCCAGCTCAAATCAGACCGTGTGACCCTGACAGAGCCCAGGCTCTGCGCTGTGCACTGCATCTGCACCTCCAGGGGTGCATGAGTCTCAGCCCAGGGGCTGGGCTGTGTCTGAGCCCCTCTAGTCTGCTCACTCTGGGGAAGGAGCAGGGATCATCTGTGATACTCACTGCAGAAACCAAGATTTGAAAAGGAAAAAAAAAAAAAAAAAAAAATCTAATATCTTTTCCGTGCTGTCCTGTCCTCCAAAGAAACCCATTCATCTTTTAAAGATTTGAAATCCAGGACAGTCAAATGGTTAGAGAGAAGCTCCTTGAAGCCTGTTACTTTTCATCAATGGATTTGTATATTCCTTCTAAAGCTATTTTGTGACTTTCCTGCACAGAATTCAATAAATGTGAGCTTTATTGAAATATAATGAGCATTTCACTACTCTCAATATGTTGAATCAATGCATGCACACAATTTCAAGGAAAACAAACATTTGGTTACATCCTTTAAGTCCTGTGAAAACACTCATAACTTGGTTACCTATCAGCTTCACATCTGTCACATACTTTGTTTTCCCCTTCTTTAATCATTTCATCTACCCTTCTCCTAGTTTCTTTTTCTTCTGCATTCTAATATTCTCTATTCTTATTCCACTCCCTTTTATTCCACTTCCATTTTGATCTCATTGCCAGAGGGCAAGAACTGATAGCGGCAGTACAGAGAAAGAAATCCAGTTCTGGAAAACAGAGAGGAATGAAGAAATCCTTAGAATATATAATGAGACTTCACTCATATTCTGGAACCTTGAATGAACAGTTACAGTATTATTTTTGAAATTGCACAGTGAAATTATTTGTCACAACTGAAAATATCCTGTCTCTCAAGCAAGGATAATAACTATGCTATCTTTGCAGGTCTGACAATGAGGTTGCTCAATGACAAAGAAAGAAGATGAAAACATTAACGTTTACACAGCTGAGATGTAAATACCACTTCTTTCAAAAGTATATTGAAATAAATATTAATTAGTAATAAAAATGTATCAAAGAAAATATGGTAAATCTTTCATGCAGACTCAGTCTTTCATTCATATAAAGCTGCAGATGTGTGGTCACCATATCAAGTTCTGATAGTTCATAACCTGGCATTGTATGAATAAGTCTATTGAATATGTATTGAATATTTATTGTATGAATAAGTTTATTGAATAAAGTTTAAGTGTACATGCGTATGTAACCTTGGTTACATACGCATGTACACTTAAACTTTATTCATTTTATGTATTTATCTTATGGACTTGCCAGCACCTTTTAAAATTTTATTATTTGAGATAAAAGGAAAAGGATAGAGGAAAAGAAGACAAGGAAAAGAATATATTTTTTAATTTACTGCAAACATCTGTTTTGTGATTAGGAAGAATAAATACTATTACACTTCAGATTTGAATCAGTCACCATCCATATTTGTTCTGTTACGAGTAATAGACATGGGACAAATGCTATCTCAGCTACCATTTCTTAAATAAAGTTTTGGCAATAAATACAAATCCAGACACAAAGGAGGTCTACGTGGCACAGTGCAGAAAAGCAGGGAATATTATGCCAGTGGAATACCTTGTCCATGTGGCTTTTGTTACCAAGGCCATCTTGTTTGCAACTTACTTGACTAGCTCTGTCAAAAAAGTTTTGTACTATGCACAAGTGGTCAAAATATAAATCTGAACCAGAACTTCCTAATATGCAAAGTTTCAACCTAAGCGTCATAAATACATCATGTGTATATGCTGCACAGGTTTGTTCCAGTTTTCAACTAAGTTATACTGAATATCAATGTGCTCCAAAAATGCACAAACTGATGATCTAATGTATTAATGCCACCAAATGAGAGGTTGACACTAAATTAATTTTTGTCCCAGGCTGCACCAGAAGCTACTTAAGAGAGCAGTAACATTGGTAAGTGCAAATACAATTCCTCACATAAACAGCAATTTCATTTTCCCTAGTAACTGTTATATTGAAAGTGATAACATTTATCACTAAGTACTCATTCAATTTTATTTTTCTTCCAGTCTCAAGGAAGTCCAGTAAGCTCATTACCTAGTTTTGCTCCCCTTTATTGTGCTTATCTTGTTGAAAGACCCTGGAAGTTCACAAAACAAAAAAACCAATCGGTATTTAGAATACAGTTCTCAAAGGTTTGTCCAATGGCAGGGGAAAGTAGTGCATTAGCACTAATGGAACATATTAGATCCCTGAAAATTATGAAACATACCACAGAATAAATTAAACTGCAAATATAGCAAGTAAAATGCCATTATCCTCAACTATCCTTATTCTTGCAGTTCTGGGGTTATGATCCAGCAAAGTTTGAAGTAAATCCAGCAACACACAGAAGTAAATATTTTTTGCTTGGTTTCTGTTCCTAACTTTACAATACTTGAATGGCGGAGTTGCTGAACTAAATTAAAATCAAGAACTATGGAAATGCTGAAGACATTTTCAAATATTCAGAATGACTTCGTTAATATTACCTGTGATTCTGAAACCAGCAGGGCTAAAGCACTCTCACTAAATTGTCTACATGCATGCTGTTCCGTGGCAATGAAACACTTTAGCTCTTGTTCATTTAAAGTAGCCAGGATGATCTTTACTTTTTGGTTCTTGGAGAAGTTGGAAACTGGTATGTGGCAATGAGGTATTTTCTCATCACAGGATGTATTGACTAATTCAGAAGAAAAATCCCTCAGCTCAGGTATGGTATTTTGATGCAATCTATAATCATGCTAAAGTGACATTCCTTTGCTGTAGAAATATCATCTTGTTACAACACGGATCCAAGAATACCATGTGAGATTAAGACACTGGAGTCAAATATCTGTTTCTTTTCAGTATCACAGCTCAAATTCACAACAGATCACTAATAAAATATCAGACCTCCCCACAGCAGTCTGTTTAAATCATAGCTTTTGTGGTGTATTTTTGAAATAACAAAGCAAACAGAAATAGTTAGAATGCTCCCAACCAACATTTCCATAGCATTATCCTATCATACTCCTAACCAATATCTCCACAGAAGCAAGAACAGTAGTGGTTAATCCGGAGTTATATTTGATTTGGGGGGCTATAGTTAAGATTGCTGCTGAATCTGAATTTTCTTAAAAAAATTAATACATGGGTAAAGCCCATACAAAAGAGAAATACCCATGAAGTTTATACACATGGTAACACTTCAAAGGTGACTACACACTCCATGTGAGATACAGAAGGAGCTTGAGAGCTGTCACACAGTTGGCAGAACACCAGTCTAACCTGTGGATGGAACAGCATCAGCCCCAAAGAAGAGTGAGTTTCACAAGCAAAGCTTCACTATACACTGCAGTTCAATTCAGACTTCTGTGATATTTTTTAGGCATTAACTAAGTTCCATCCCTCCAGAGAACCCAACATATGTGCACTGTCTCTGTGAAAGACATCTGAATATTGAGTGATCCACATGCCTTTTGGTTCTTTACTTCTGTCTACTTAGTTTGTAATCTTAATTTATTTTAGAGCATTTTCTGGTGTAACTTCACACTAAAATGATATGGAATATTAAGCTGTATGTGGTATAAATTGTATGCATTATTGCCAATGACTTTATAAAGGTTATGTGGAGCATTTTATGAAATATTCTAATTTACATTGTAATGGCTCTGTTGCAGATTTGCAAACATTCCAGTATTATTCAAGGGACAGAGGTCACCATAACTGAGTATTCTCATCCAGTCATCCAGTGACTTCAGCCATATTCAATGGAATTACAGTTATCTCCACAGCTTTTCTGCATGGTGGAGATGCTGTGCAAAAAAAAAAAAAAAAAAAAAAAAAAAAGTACTATTTGGTTCCGGTACCATGGGAGGTTTTGTTGTGCTATATTGAGATATTTCATTTAATCTAGCATAGGCCGCAAGAAAATACACTGAGGCAACTTTCAGAGACATTAAAATAATTAACAATGCAAATTAATTTTGCTGATAGGTATTTTACTCATTCTCTCGCTTTGCAAATCCTTCACACCAAACTGTCTTGCTTACTTCTGTAAAACTATTTGTGGAGGAATATTTTCAGCCTGAGCAAAGTGAACAGAATGCAATGATGTGATTGTTAATTTTTTGAACCCACTGCAGTATATTCAAAAAGGACACAAATCCATATAAGGATTTATTTCATGATTGGTTCTGGGATTGTCTCTGAGATGTGTTATTAAGATATGCATCATGTTGTCAGTACAGCCTTAAAGTACAAACAGGAAAAGAGGGTAAAAAAATAATTATATGAAATAGCAAATTCAACTGAGATGCAAGAAGACTAAAAAAAGACTTAGAGGAGTCTGATGAAAACCCTCATTAAGTATTTTTTTTAGGATTTACAAGTAAAGCTTTCTGGGATAGTTCTCTCCCCATGTATTTATGTATGTAATTGTACTTATTTATGTATACATCACATCACACAATGTTGGAGAAGAAATCTCATCTCTGGAAATTTAGAATTATCTCACTTTCTAAAACAGAGGACTATGCCCCTCCTGTAACAGGAATCAGGGGGTAGAGGATGTTGAATTATGAATGTAATATCAGACACAGATTGACCAACAGACCAGTCAATATAAGCATTAAAGAATTCCTGTAATATTTAAGAAACTGCACATTTCTTAAAAAAAATGTAACTGAAACACAGGAAAAAAATAGAAAAAATAGAAAAAGAACTCCCGTCTACTGTAGATAAAAATACTGTTTCATTTTTCAATTTACTTTCACTTCATATAATAACTCTATTTTGTTTGCCAAGCAGATTTTGTCATTGTCCTATTTTTCCTTTGGTTTTGATTGACATGTACACAATTAGAGTTAAAGACACATTAATTAATTTAGCGATAGAACACTATGACTGAACAGCATTTGTTAAATGGGAGAATAAAATTCAATCATGACTTAACATGTTTATACAAGACAACTTTGTTTCAAAAGCACAGGGTTATTATAATAAGAAATTGATTTGGATGTACAAGTATACCGTTATTCAAATAATTTCAGAAGTAACTCAGCTCAAAGAAAAATGCCATTTTCTACACCAGCAGAGCGTATAATAGTTTGTCATTACTAGCAAAGTTTAACTTACACAGAAGTTCACTGCAGTTCCTTGCAAGCTCTGTTATAGAAGGAATGGATCACATCACCATATGACACAACATATTGACATATTGTCTACTTGTTGCTACCAATTTTTAACCATTATGTCAGAGGAAGAGAAGTAGCTTTTTCTTTCCATTGGATGTTCCATATTTTTAGAGGCTTGTATTTATTGTACATTCTGAAGAGTGAGTAGTCACCTGCACACTTAAAAGTCACCCCAAAATTCTAAAATGTGCCTCAATATGCTGTTGATGACAGCTACTTCAAATAGTATCTATATAATTCACTTACCTTGTAAGAGTTCTGATAAATATTTCATTAACACAGTAGGAAGAAATGCATCAAATGGTATCTTTTTTATAAAATATATACATGGTACACATACACACATCCAGGCACAATGGATATTCTGTATTAGATAAATGGCTAGTGGTGATTGGAAGAACATTTCCAGGGTATTGATATCCTGATGCCTACTGTCCCATCAACAAGTGTTTGTATTATCAGTCAAAATCCTTGGGTAGACGCCTCTGGATGTTAAATGACATACACATTTCCTAATATTTACTTGTGTAAAATTAATTTCAGTGATTCCATGTGCAATTAGAAACTTAAGAGACCAGTTGCACTTCTGATTAATAGTCTAATGAACTGGCTTTTCTAACAGAATATACCAATGCTACCTTCTTCATCAGAGCTCTGTTTTGAAACACACTCTTTGAAGTACATCCTACCCCTGAAAATGTGCTGGAGATAGAATAACATCACAGCGTATAGCACCACACATACACTTAGAACACAAAAAAAGTAGAATAACATCACAGCGTATAGCATCACACGTACACTTAGAACACAAAAAAAGTTGCTTAAAATCCATTTCTGTAAGAGTCTTATACTTGGATCAAATGTTTCAGAGTTTTTCTACAATTCAGCCAGTCACAACTTCTATAAAAGTTTAATTTTAACCTTTTTCCATGTCTGTCATTTAAGAGCTGCCTTTTTGTTTTTTTGTTTTGTTTTGTTTTTTTTTGGGGGGGGGGGCGTGGGGGGGGGGGAAGATGGGCTTATACAGAACTTGTGGACTTCCTCCAAGAACTTGATCTCTTTATAGGGTATTTCACCAGTTTGCATTCCTTCAGGTGAGTAGGCTGAATAAGGTATTCAAGAAGAAAAATGTTATTTACAGCTGGCATGTTCAGACGTTCCTGCAATGCTCGTCTCTCTAGAAGTGGATTCCTCTTCACATACGTCAGCTGTCTAAAAGTCAGGATCTACTCAAAGATACTCATCTTGGCTGCCTCTGCATGCAGTAGTGCTTTTGGAGGATGATCCAATGTCATCCAATGGAAGATGTCTACAACAGGTACCCACAGGTGCTGATATAACCCAAGTGTCCTTCACCACTGAGTACAGATAATTAACTTAATTCTCAAATTTTTTAAATTTTAACATAAATTAGGTGAAGTAGATCCCACCCATAACAGCAGCCAGGAAATACTTTAGATCAGTTTCTATCAACTTCAGTGAATTGCCATCTTCTACATGTAATTGTCAAATGAAATACTTTCACCTAAATCAATACAAAACTTGCATAGGATTAATGTAAATCTTGTTGAAGCTGCTTAAACTCACAGCTATTCCCTCCTCCCCCTCGTTTGTGCAAGCTACAAGCACAAACACAGCGACTATAGCTCAGAGAACATATGGCAATATCACAAATGAGGGTAACCCCAATTACGCATGCCTGAAACTGTGTGTCTAAAGGTAGGCAGGTTCAAGTCCTTCTGCAGATGAACCAGGATAAGCTGTTCATGGGCTAGCTGGTGAGATGTTCCATGCTTCAATCCTCTTTTTAGGGATAGCTTTTCTTCTCATTTAATACTTGTCTGCTACTGTGATGCACTAATCAATGTGTTTTCACATTTTCTTATTACAGTTACAGTTTACAAAGAGCCATTTGAATCTATTTTGCATAATGGAGCTGAGCATGCACCATGTGTCAGGAACTCAGAAAGCTCTGTGCTGCTGCCAGAGCCTTGGGCACTGGGAAGACCAAATATTTTAATATGAAATCTGTGACACGGGCAAGGCTGATAAAATGCTTTTTAGTGGAAGGTGTCACAGAAAAACCTCAAGGAACAAGAGGAACAGGAAATACTGGTGTTAATAAGACATTGCAAGGAATAAATGTTATCAGAAAAAGAAAGAAAACATTTCCTAGGACTTAATGTAGGCAGACTTATAGGAAAAAGATTGGACAAATTGAGGGGAAGGGGAATGGCAAATTAGTGACAATATGCCATTTCTGCCCCACCCAGCCCAACGAGCACTGAAATACATACCATTAATCAGCTTATAGAAGCCACTAACTTTTTTGTTCTACCTTCAGCATAACACTATTATTGAATTAGTAACTGTCTTTGTCTTTCATTTCTACATTTCCTTACAGCATTGAACAAATGTACACAAGGACAGAGAATGATTTACATGCAATGGTTTCCTCTTCTTATGTGTCCCAGTTTATCATGCTCTGATTTATAAGCTATAAATTTTTAGCACATGCAACACATAAGTTATTTTTATAATACATGGCTGAATATAAATCAACATAGTAATTTATTGACCAGATAATTAACTTCTTAGTCATGCACAAAATATATATTATCCAGCAATTTCATAACTGGTATCATTGAATTATTAATCAGTTACATGATTTATAGAAGTATAAAACTGAGTCAGCAACAGAACATTCTAGAAAGCACGTTAGAATAGGATGGTTCCTATTAAGACACCCCACTTTTATTTCCCACCTCTTCTAACTAATAGAGTAAAAAATTGCTGTTATTTCTCACATATTACGGCAACAGCAAAATATGGAAATGAACACAAACACTTCACAAACACCACAAGCAAATGATGTATTTCTGGGGAAAACATCAGTGCCATCTTACCATATTAAAAACAAATCTTCCTCTTCCAGGTACTCCTAGGTCATAAAGCTGCCAGCAATTTTCTTGCAGTCATCATAATAACCATTATTTGTAGAAAAATAAATTTATAGTCTAAACCATTATCACACTTTAAACAAAGCAGCTGTACTGTACCCAGCAAAATATATTTTTTGAATTATCCCAACTTACTTTATTTCCAAGCAGCTCCCTACTATGGTGTCTTTCCTCTGCCCTTCTCCTTGGTGTGGAGCTCTCATCTCCCAGGTGTGCCTGATGCCACAGGTGCCCCTCATTGGGCAGCAAAATGGAAGGACAAGCTTTGAGCAGGCAACCTACCCTGGGAAGGCATATTGAAATCTTGCAACATATTCTTGTACCAGTTTGAAGTGGAATATTTGGATGCACAATCAAAATACTGTTTCATTTACCTTAAGCACACACACACACAAACAAAAAGCAAAAAACTTCAATTTAAAAACCACGTAGATAGAAAAGTTCCAACCACTGTTCATTGGAACTGATATGGGACTTTCAGCATCTAGACATAAGCAAAAGCTACAAAACAAAGATCAATGAATATTCATTCAGATGGGTTTTGCAGTGAAGTCCTATTTTTTTGCTAACCAGGAAAAAAAAAATCAAAGCACTTGTCCCTCTGCTTCTGAAGACAGCTGAAGAATGAAGTTGTTCATTATCACTATATTTGGGAGCAGCAGGGTACTTGCAGGGGGATGGTAGTATGGCTTTAATTGCTGAAAGCTGGTCATCGGTAATAATTTCTGTTGTGTGCTCATGCCAAATCCCAGAGCCAAAGTTTGTGTGACACTATCTAGGATAGACATAATGCATCAGTTTTACTGCAAATACTTTACAATGGACAAAACTACCAATGTAAAAAGGCCCAGACATATTAAATCTGAAAGAGTTTCACAAAGATGCTACAAGCAAAGAATTACTCTTGCTACATTTTTTTTATAAGCAGCTTCTGGAAGTTACTGAGGTTCAAGGGTGCACAATACTGTTCTCTGAACTGAAAATAATTATTTGAAAATTGGGTTATGTTTTTTATTCTGTTCTGATCATACTGAATTTCTTTCTGTTTTCACATCCAGGAAGGTAACCTGATTACAAACATATTTTACAGTATTTCCCAGTAATTTTATATTTCCACCATCACGATTCTTCTCACCCTTGGTTTTATTGTTAATAGTTTCCTCATTGTATCAAGCCAACTATAAGAATGCCTCAAATTATTTGAATTTTATATCAGTACTATCAAAGCATTCTCTGAAGTGTTCCTAAAGCTCTTCTTTTTAAGGTCCAAATCTTTTTGTCATCTTGAAGAATTTATCATTTGCACAGAAAGATTTAAACCAATTATCCACGGAACTGGACATTGTCACTCAGATAGGGTCTGTGTCAAGAACAAAGTGGACTAGGTCAGAAACATGAAGGATGCCCACTTGCACTGTATTATTAAAAGAAGAAGAAAAAAAAAGTATATGATTGAGCACCTTTTGCAAAGTTACTCAACTTCTATGAACACATTAGCAAAAGCCTCCAAAGGCATTTGAATATTCATTAGAAAAATTCAAAAGCAATAGTTAATTGAAAGAAGAAATGTTGAAACAAGAATTAAAGTCATCCTGAAACTGTTATAAGACACAGAACAGTTCCTTGTTATACACTAAGTGTCTAACAGCTGAAAACAAATGTGCATTACAAAAGGAATAGAATATTAGGAAGAAGCATCTTTATTCACAAAATGTACTGGTTTTGGCTGGAATAGAGTTAATTTTCTTCAGAGTAGGTTTTATGGTGCTATGTTTTGGATTTGTGACCAAAATAGTGTTGGTAACATACCAATGTTTAAGCTATTGCTGAGTAGTGGTTACAGAGACAGGTCTTTTCTGCTTACACATTGTCTCATCAGTGAGTAGCCTGGGGACAAGCAAGAAGATGGAGGGGGACAGCTGACCCGAACTGAGCAAAGAGATATTCCATACCATATGACATTTTTCTCAGCAATAAAAGCTAGGAGAAAGAAGGGTGGGGGTTGAGAGAGAGACAGGGAGGGGAGAATGTTGTGAGTGATGGCCTTTATTCTCTCAAGTAACCGTTATGAGTGATGAAGCCCTGCTTTCCTGGAAATGCCTGAACATCTACCTGTTGATGGGAAATGGTGAATTAATTCCATATTTTGCTTTGCTTGCATGTGCAACTTTTTCTTTAACTGTTGTACTGCTTTTATCTAAACCCAAGAGTTTTCTCACTTTTACCCTTCAAATTCTTTTCCCCATCCATCTTGGGGAGAGCAAGCAAGTGGCTGTGTGGGGATCAGCTGCCTACCAGGATTAACTCACAACACAGTGATATCACTTGTTCAAAACACAGTCAAAATAACTTCTGTCTGTGACCAACTACATGCTGCTACCTGCTAGCTTTTCATCAAGATGCAAAATGTAAGCAGGATAAAAAAGGTTTAGTTATGAGAGAATAGGGGTACTTGATATACATCAGTCCTCAGCTGGACTTCCCTAACTGTGTAAGAAAAAGGACAGTAAGTCTGAGCTAGGGGGCACTGGGTTTTAAAATCTAAGTCCAGAGAAGAATGTCTCAGATTGGTATTTTAAGAATTAAATCCTATCTGGGGTAAAAATTAAACCCCAGCTTCCAAAATGAACTGCACAGTCACATATGCCTCAATGATGAAAAAAAATGTTACAAAAAATAGTATTATCATAAATTTATTTTCAAATAAGTTTATGTGGAGCTATGTTTAAATGAGAAGGGGCATGATTTAATTACAAGTGCACAACTCAGGCCTTGAAGTACTGTGAAGATAATGTAGGCCCAGGGCTGATAACCTTGAGTGATGTTATAGCTAAAATATGCGGAACTACATTCGGGAGGAGAGACGACACCGTTGTACCAATTATATTAGTGCTAGAGACGTGTGCATAGAGAAGCTAGACCAATTATAAGTTGTTGTGTGCGCATGCTGTAGGGGTAGCATATATATACCTTGCTAGAACATTCATTAAAGGAGAACGATTATACTCGCATCAAGGTTGCATCGTTACTCCGGGTCACTCCCATTCTGACAAGTTTAAGATACCTAACACCCACTGTAATTCAATGGAAGGAGGAGGAAGGCATCTATTTCCTTTAACATCTCTTGAAAAATCCCACTACACAGTGGGAGTGGAGTGCAGCTTGGAGTTTGGGAACTGTGCCAAAGCAACGCAGACTAGTTTAAAGAAGGACCACCATGTTCTCTCTAAAGGTTGGAGGTTACTATAAATCAAAACTCGAAGCACTAGTTCTGTCAGCTAGTCAACTAGTTCTTTCAAAGAGTGCATGACATTAAAGTAATTGAAAATAGTCAGTAATCAATTATTTCTAAAAAGAAAATAAGGAGTCATAAGCAATATATTACTTTTTCAAAGTGACTTTAACAACATTCTTCAGACCAACGAAGACATCTAAGTTTTCAAAAGCAATCTTGTAGAGAAGGCTGTCCTAACCTCAGATAGCTGAATCAAAATCTTGAAGCTTTAGAAATTTTGCATTACAAAAGTGCTTGTACAGGTATTATGGCTGGATGAGCAACCAGAAATCCTACACTTGCTATTCAAGGTATAACTGTCCAAGGGAAACGGTAAGGAATCATTTTCTCTATTCATTTGTATATGACATTCCTGGACCTTTTTTTCACAAGTGTCCTAAAAACAAACCAGGATTATATAGAGCAGTTGGGTAGTTAGATATGGCAAGCAGTTATGTGAAAACCATCATCCGTTTGCTTCTTAAAACCAAGACAAAACAGGAAGCTTGCTACAAAAGAAAGTGATACCACCAAAGAAAATGGAAATGGATTCATTATTTTTCCTTGGTTCAGGTAACTGATCTCTGCAATGGGACATTGTGGAGTTTAGGAGAATCATCACAAAGACTGTACATTAAACTACACTTTTGATCAACAGTCCAATTTTACTATTACATCTGTTCAATTTCAGAGCTTGTGTGCCACTGAACACTTGTAAATATGCCCAGCAATGTGAACTGAGGTGTCTGCATGAATTAACGTTCCCATTTTCACCTGTGCTGGTAAAGCAGATAGTCAAAGAAGAGAATTATTCTTTACAATTATTTGACACTTAATCTGAAAAAGACTATTTCTAGTGATTATAGTCAACTGAAATAAATCCATAATGATAAGTAAATGTAGACCAGGTGTCCCAGGTGTAGACACCCATTTGTATATATTGAAATTCATTTTTGAGAATCTGAAGATATGGCCCTTTTTAAGCAAGAAACTGAAGCACATGAATAGTTCCTACTGACTTGGAAGAGTACTGAAGTCAACAGCATTCACATGCTTAAAGTTAAATATGTTAATTACCTTGAATGAACAAGTGGGAAAGACTGTCAGTATCTCAGATTATTCATTCAGCAATGTAAGTATGGACTGAAAATTTTTGACAATACCATTTCATACAAGGAAGCATTGATGTAATTAAAAATCATGGTACTGTACAAAAAATTTCCTCTACAGTTTATTAACTTCTTCAGAATATGTCAAATGCATGTCTATGACTAGAGTTTTCACCACAATATAATACTTCTTAGTGTTTCAGATATCCCGGTTCACACAGTTCTTAAAAACTCATCACTGATAGGTATGCAATAAAGTAACTGGGTATTCTGTTACAAATAAAAATGATTTGTCACCTTACCTTAATTTAAAGAAAATTAAAATAAACTAATGGACATATTTCATCAAACTCTTCTTCTGTCACTAACAAACCCAGTTCGATTTTCCCCCATTTATTAATTTTTCTAATCAAGGTGAAAAGGATTTTCCATCAGTCAGGGAGAAAATTCACAGAGATATTTTCAGATGTACTAGATCTCTGCTTCTAATGCAATAGTGAAATACTGCTAAAGCAGAGGGAGAAGAACATATAACCATGTTGACTGTAATATGTTCAGGTTTGGCTAGAAGTAAAAACTATAAAGATGACTATTTATGTGTACTTTGAAACTAAAAGGAAGTGAAGAACCCAGAGAGAAAAGAGGAAGTTCTATGAGCTCTATCAGCAAAATCAAGGGAATCTAAATTATGTTGGAATAAATGAACGTAAAATCTGTATTTTTGAATCACTTACCTGGGTAACCTAACCCAAAAACTTCTAAATGATTCAGTTTTCAAACAACCAGCCAGAAAAAAATAACGTAAAATAAGCTACTCCAGTACCTGAACAGTTCAGAAATACATAGTGCAGCTACCAATACTAGCACAAGTACTACAGCACGGTTTAACAGAAGGCTACAAAACTCATTAAGTCTCATCAAGTACTTGACTAGTTCTTGCGTATTTGGAGGTCCTTGTTGATATGAATTTAATAACAAATGTGTTAGCACCAATAAAGTTCTTTTAGCAGAAATTATTTTATTAAACCTTACAAATCCCTCAAATCTCCAGAAAGTTTTTGTGTGTTTGCCTGCATATGTGGCTGAGTGACCTGTATGACAAATCAATCTGCACTTAGAGGTGTCAAACTGCAGACAACAGCAGAAGGCACTGTGGTCATATTAACAACTGCCAACTTCAGAATTTATAATTGGCTACCATCTGGGATATATATATTTTTTTAAAAGGCTACAGGTCAGTAATTCTACTTTGTGAACTTTTAAGAGATGACAGAGCATGCAAGAGGGAGGATAGACTATATAGTCACAGGAGGTGGTAATGGAAAACAAAACAAAGATATACACAGAAACTAATCAGAACAGAACAATACAGTGAAATATAAAGTTTTTTTTAAAAAAAGTAATGAATAAGTGATCAAAACATTAGTTAGTCACTTGAGATTGGAGCTACGGGAATTACCATGAATGATCTCCAAGAAGAAAAGAAGAGTGATTATCATAAAATATTGCCATGTCTGGCAAAGATAATTAAATCTACAAAGTGTAACTCTAACTAAGAATAAATTGAAAATGAAAAGAAAATCCTAAACCAAAGATACAAAGAACAAATGGAACAGAAAAAGAAATTGCAAAAGAAGCTGCATATGAAAAGATTAATAATGATAAATGCACAGGCAAAAAGACAGAAAAATCCCTGAGGAAATGGCTCAAGGGAGCAAGCTGTTTAGTTATAAGGAAAGCCAAAAGTAATCTTGCAAAATTAAAAAAAAAAAAAAAAAAGAAAGAAAGAAAGAAGGAGAAGGTGAAAGTGGTTAAGCTATTCCGTAGAACATTTTCCATACCTCTTCTTCGTTGTTAATTTAGTCAGAGACAGAAAAAAATAAAAAGGTGAATTGCATTATATCATCTTTGGAATGTGATATAATTATACTGTATGATGCCACAAGATGAAGCCATTAAAAACAGATAAATTAGGGAAAACTTTATATTGTATTTGACACTCAGAGCCTGTGGAGCCAAGCTGGGTGTGTGACCATGGTGCAACCTTGTCTTCAGGTATCAAATGGATGAAGATCAGAAAAAGTTTTACCAGCATCTTTATTGTATACATTATTCTCATTTACAAGCTGTAAACTACATTGCAAACAAAAAGCATCTGCATGGTAACATAGATTATTATGCTACAAACAGCTGTGATCACACTTAGGTGTGTCAGGAGTTAGTGAATATCAACTAAGCTTATTCACCAAACTAAGCTGATGTGGCAGACCTACATACACTTGGGTACGATGCCAGCTGCCTCCAATACAGGTATAACTAAACTAAGAGTATACAGATTCTTTCAAATTAAATTCTTTGAATAAGGTTACTTTTAAAGATCAACATTTTTTCCCTTCAGGTATTTTTTAGAATTGTACACTATAGCATTGTCAGAAAAGGATTTAGAAGATTAGGTTATGGAAATGGTAAATTTTTCATTGTCTGACAACCTGAAGTGACATAGTGCCTGCATCATTGCTGTCTGCCACTTGGCATTTAGGACTTCCCTTTTCTAATGTAATCGTTCAGTATAACTTTGTCTCTTTCAAATGCTTAACTCGCATTTTGACCACCTTAACAGATTAAACAGTCTCTAAACTCTCCCTTTATCCTTTCTATCAGGTGTCCCTTAGGTCTAGACTAATTAAGAACAGTGAATACTCAATGTCTATTAATCTGCTCCCAAACTTCATGGTTTTACAGAACTCTGTCATATTAAGACCAAATGCAAAGGATCATCTCTATGATTCTAATATTCCTCAGTCATGCAGATAAGCCAATGCCATGACCATTGAAAACAAAGATCTTACAAATAAAAACACCTTCTCTAATCTTCATTAACCTTGTTACTACACAATCACATTAGAATGACTTTTCTAATCACTTTTCTATGTTTCTTATTACTTACTAGACTTCAAAGATGACCCTGCTCTGAGAGAGGTCAGACCAAATAGCCTCAAGACATACCTTCCATCTTAAATTATTCTATCAGCATTTTGCCCCTAATTTAGAGTGTTAAAAAAATTAGGGATAGAAATATCGAAGACATCTTTTTGAAAACCTGATCACAGAAAAATCTGTGATTCTTTTTTCCTAACAAAGTGCAAGCTCTCCCTGAGATACTTCCAACAGGTGATATATGAATACATGTTGAAGTATGAATGCACAGTATTGTTTCTGAAGATTTTTATTTTTTTTAATGTTGAAAGGATATATCCATGCTGTCACTTCTTCTGCAGTTACAGAACTGACTATTATCTCTGTCTATCCAACTGTATCTATGGCATCTGCAAAATTTAATTATCTTTGAGGCTTTGACCCTTCTCTAACTGAAACTGGTCATTGCCTTGGAAATCTCTTGAAGCAGATAGAGATAAACCATATGGTTCTTGTACAGAAAGAATGAAAAAAGTAATTTGTTATTAGTAAAACCAGGAAAAGTATTCTAACTATGAATGAAGACCCACATTCGAAGTGTCAGACTTGTGAGAGTAATATGAAATCATTGCATGGGATCTCAATGAATTTTTAGATAAATCATGGTGGTAAGCAACCTTTGTTGTTTCACGCAATCCTGGAAAGTAAATTTGAGTAGTCATTAAAGCCTTTGAAAACAGTCAATATTCCATTTAAGTTCCTTTTTTCTTCAGCTTTGTCCAAAACATGAGAAAATATAACAAACATATTCTATTTATAGAAAACAGTGTTTTCCCTCAATTTCGTGAATGTTGAACACATAAAAAGAGCTAGGTAGAGCTAAATATGATTGTGTATTGTATGGCATGACATCCCTGCTGAATTCAGGAAAGCCCAAGTTAAATACAGAATTACTTTTGATGATGTTTTTCATAAATCACATTTGAATATTGTGAATAATAGTGTAAAGAGTATGTAAACGTATTTCAGGGCAATGCTGCATCTTTTCCACATTTTATCCTGTGTCCTCCCATTTCATTTTATTTCAACATTAATGACAATGCTGCATCAAATTTCTTCTTAGAAATGAGCTGTCAGTGCCAACTGTTGTTAAAAGTAGCTTAAAGTTCCTGGAGGTCAGATCCAGCTCTGCTCAGGCTGTGTGGGACACATAGTCACTTCAGCGTTGCATGATGCAGCAGAACAAACAAGACAGTATTTAAGAAGGAAGGGCAGCAGGCCCATTAGCCCTTTCCTCTCACTCAGTTAATGGCTCACACAGGTACTGGGCAGGCCAGGAGTCTCATCTAGACTCCTTATATATGGCTGATGGGGATTTCATCTCCCTATTGACCTGTCAAATTCCTGTTGTCCATATCTGAGAAAACCAAACAAACATAGAGAGATGCACAAGAGAACACTTGTTTTTTTACTTTATAGAAAGAACTCGTTTGACTTTTCAGAAATCTAGGGAATGAAAAATTGCTGATATTTTTTTTTTTTTCCCCTCTCTCTCTCCTAGGAATGAAATCAATTTTCTGTCTTGGGCCTTTCAGTTAATGCTAATAAGCATCACAATCCATCTAAGCAACACTGCTAATTATTTCAAGCAGTGAAGTATCGTGGAAGAACCATCCTTCATGGAGCTTTTGCAATCACAAGAATTACCTCCATTTTCATCTGTGAATAAAAGTCACACATTCCCATGGCAAAATGATATGAGCAAAATGTTCCAGATAACGTTAGCTGTTTCACAGCCATTCAGCAGGCTATCACTGAAGAGAGACAGCCTCATGTTAGCAAGACAGCTGTCCTCAGATCAAGAGGAAGAGCTTGTGTACTGCCAACATTTAATGGCCTTTACAAAGCTCAGTTGTGCTGAAGGAAAAAAATGGTTTTGTATCGAAATAAAGAACTATGATGTGCTCCCTAATTACCTACATTTGGTCTAAGCAGTTAACAAATGTTTATGGCCTTCCACAGTATGGGGGATATTGCACATTTCATGACAAATACATCACTTTATATGAGCAAATCAATATACAAATGCAATAGCAATAAAAAACGATAAATGCATTCCAGATAGTCAATTTCATATATAACTAATGAAAAACATTTCAAAGCAACATAAAACTATTGAAATTACACTGGATTAGCCCTGCTAAAACTGAGATGACAATATAGCCTGCTTTGCATTAAAGATAGTTCTGAAGCTGGGCGAATAAGCTAAAGGCAGATCTGAAATAGAATCCATCACTTCAAGTCAGGACAATGCATCAGTAGAAAACATGGAAGCTAAGCTGAAAATGAAACATGGCCAAGGGTCAAAAGCTATGGGGAAATCACATAAATATGGCACTTCAAGGTCTAGCAAGGTGTTCCTTCAAAGTGAAAATTTTTAAAATCAAGAAGCTTGAACCAGAATTCATTATAAAAGGTTTCAGAACAGCAGGAACATACTTCAGCTTTTCAAACCAGTAGCAACTACAACAGTGGCATTTACATTAATAGAAATATTTTCAGTGATGCATTTGGAGGATCAGATAGCAGGAAACTGCACTATTTAAGTGGCAAAGCAGTAAAACTATAAATCTAATATACAGCTTGAAGATACAGAGGCAGTCCAGCAGCAATTAATAATTAAAGATTTTTAGTTGCATAAAGGATTTTTTTTTGGCACATTTTATTAGGCAGATGGCAGAGATTCATCAAAAATGCCTGTATGAAGATGTGCAAGAGGTATGAACTGGGTCACAAATCAGAATGGCTACTGTATGTATGAAAAGACTAAATTCTTAAACTCCATTTGAGGAAATTACATTTGGAAATTGATGAATATTTTGCTCATAGAAAACAGAAAGCACAAACTCTAATGAACATTTACAAGAAGAAAAATTGCAGAAGAGGAAATAACGCACAGTTAACTGTTTCAATGAACATAGATCTACAATCCGTACACAGTTCCTGAGATAGATACTGAACTTTGGTTCAGTCTCTTGTACAGCTCCCTTTTTTGATCTAATGCAGGCTCTACATGACCATAAAAAAGGATATGTGAACTTGCAACAGCACTTCACATTCTGGGAACAATTCTCTGACAGTCATTATTACCAGGATTAGTAAACTATGCAATCAAATGTATTCCCATCTCCACCTGTGCAGTGGTACTGTAATGGCTTTGATACTGCCCTCATATCCTCTCGCCATGAGAAAGAGCAACAGGAAAAAACCTTAGGATCTGACTTTTTCCTTTCACATACATGCTTGCATCTCAAAGTCATTCAGAAGGTTTCTTTGCAAATAACCCTCAGCCACTTCTTGCTTTTAAATTGCTCATTTACAGAATTATGTAACTATCCAACCCATATAGTTTAACAAGAAATTACATGTCTCAGTATGATGTTACCTTGTTATATAACCACTCTTCTATCCTTGATATATACATATCTTTCTTGTAAACTTACTTGTTGTATTTCTAGGAACATAATTTTGACTAAATAAATGCCGGATTAAAAAGTAGAGAAGAAAGTTCATCACATAAGATTGTGTCCAGCTGATGACTTAGCATATAGCATGGAAAACCTACCTGCATATTTGCAACAGCTGGAACCCTTCAAGTAAGGGAAGGCTGATAAATAACGGCTCATCAACTGTTTGAGATGATTATGCAAGAGAACCAAAATTAAAGTCTATAACTGAATTCAACTTTTTTGCTTATTAATTAAATAAAATCTAGCCTACTGTCACAACAAGCTACATGAAATCTTTCAGAATATTTTGGCAAGATAATAAATAGTCTTGGAATCCATAATTAGCACAAAGGGATACACCATCATGAATTTGGGTAAAAATTAACACACACAACCCAGACTGGTTCTTCCTGAATTTCCATAGAACTTGAGTCTTAACAACACATTGTCTCAAACAGTGAAAAGAATGCCTAAATGAGGGTTATCACTGACATTTGGAAACACACAAACAAACCAAATTTATATTGCAAGTCAGATAGGAGAATTCCAGATCACCTCTACTGGGAAGAGAGAGGACATAGAAGAGTAGGATTCCATTTCGGTATACAGTAAGTAACTGGCAAAATCCACATCAGGATACAGCTTTTGAAGGAGAGTAACTAGGTGTACAGAGTTTTGCTGCCAAAAATCAGCTTCCGAATGTGCTGAATCAAAACATTTTGATATTCTGAGTCTCAGAAAAGCACCACCTACTGACAGCTGGTGATAAACTATACTGCCAAGCAGTGTTAACTCCTGTGTCTCCATTGAAGCAGAATTGTGCAACCTGGATTGCAAAGACTAAGAAACTGTCAGAAGGGTTAACACAGACATCCTTCTAAAAATATTTTAAAGACTTTAAGAAAAAGTGGCCATACTTGCCATTTTTTTTCCTCCCGAAATGGAGAATTATTGAATCTAAATGGCATAGGGGCTGCATGGCTCATTGGCAGGTGATAGATGGTATCTAGTTATTAAAGCAGGTATAAGGCTAGGTGTAGAGTTTATTGAATACCAGTCATGAAAATAAATTATTCAGTGAAGAATAGCAAAATTCATCAATCATTTATATGATTAATATTTTTGCAGGCATTTAGCCAGCTCTACTGGATATGGTGTCATTCAGCAGTAGGTCAGTAGTACAAATCTGAATGAGGCTGCCAGCATCAAGAAATGATTAATGCTTGATAGCTATATAAAAACCTTTCTCTAGTTCTGATAAGAAGCAAACAAAAAAGGTTTAAGCACAGTACTGAATATAAAAGGGTGGTAGAGAATTTAAGTACTAGAAAATTCTAACCAGCTCTAAGTGCCTTTGGATACAAAACAGAAATGTGTATTTGACAAGACCACTTCAATGAAATTCCAATTAACAAATATATTTGAGAAGGGAAACAAATATTAGTAGATTAGCTCCAAAATCTTGTTAATCACTGAAATATTTCCATAATTTAAAAGAAAATTATAAAAATACTTAGATTTTGAATTATAAAACATCCAGCAAGGTTTCTGTATAGGTACTTCACAGTGTGCTATTACTTATTCAAATGGATATATAAAAGTTATCTTTGTAAGTCAAAGAGCAATAAACATTCAGAAATCCTGACAAAACCACTTACGCTTATTGCAGAAAAGTACTGAAGCACATGTACATACTCGAGTGCTAGCTAGGTCATACTGAAGTTCTTGGAAGTTAAGATATATTTGATTTCCTGAGATGGAAACAAACAAAAGAAACACCTAGACAGTATTACCTCAGCATTCAAATAGTTTACATAGGACTGGAAACCCAAGAGAACCAATGAATGTAAATCTTCACTGATTTTTATTTTAGGCCTAAATCTAAACTTGTTAATTTCTAAACCCTCCATCAAATGGGCTCCTAAGTTTCCAGACATCTTCATATATAAACACATACATACTCATTGTATTTATGTGTGCAAGTATGAATTTTTGTTTGTGCACATACAAACATGGCTTTGTATGTGCACAAAAAGTCTTGACTGTAATAACATCACTCAAAAATGTTGATTTTTTTCTCTCACTCCATTTCTAACATCTTAATTCAGTAAATTCTGTCCCTTTTTGTTTGCACTTACTATAGTTTTCCTATGTAAAAAAAAAAATAAAAAAATTCTCTTTTCTTGCAATCTCCTAAATGCAGATGAGCCCTCTTACTGTGCTGTTAGTAACTGTGATTATTTCATATGTAAATGTTTGCTTGTCCTCCCTTTCAAACAGGTCTTTCTATGTAAATATTCCCAAATGATTGCTTTTCAAAGAACTACCTTCAGGTATTTTGTGCTTTAATTAGTACAACTCTTTATTACTAAACATTTCCCAGTGCCAAAGTACAGCCTTATAAATGGAGACGAAGAGGAAAAAATGCTGAGGGGAGAAAAATCTCTAGCAATGGGGCACAGGAGAAGTTTTGGAAGTGACATTAACAGCGTCAGATTGTCTTTGCGGAGTCCACTCCTAGCAAGCATTCCTCACCAGCCTGAGCTACACATTTACAGACTGGCCTTATTTTGGAGCATAAGGGCATAAATGAATGCCATGTAATTGGCACATAAGCACTTTTAAAAGATAGGCTTATTCTGAACAGGTCTTCTGAAGAGAGAATATATGAATAAAATGTTTCCACATATAGTAAATACTATCTTCCTGCAAACAAATTCCCTCGTTTTGGAAAATTATTTAATGTAAATTATCTAAATAAATAATGCAGGAATAAACCCATTGAGAATTTAAACTTGCTGCACATCAGTCAAAGTCTAACCAGAATTAATCGGAAGCTCACTGACAAGTAGTGGCATTACACGGTTATTTATGACTGGCTTGGTTAAAGAATAAACATGTAAAATAAATGCCTGGTTTGCACTACATCAACTATGACTTAGAAAAGCAATAGGATTGCCCTTCCAATGTCGCTTATAATACTGAAATGTGTTAAGCCAATCATATTTTTCCACACTATTCATGAGCTTGCTAATCAGCTGCAATTGATAATATGAAATATTTAATTGCGTGATGGTTTATTAATCTGTTCATGAAATGTTAATAGCAAATTTTTACGGATACAAAATACAGCTCTTGCAGAATCTAGCAGCTTTGGTTCTTGATGGATTTTGATCCTGCACATTTTGTGATGGTCACAGAATATCAAAAGCAAAAGGTAACACCATGAGAATTTAATGCACATTTACCAGCACCAGAAAAATAAAATGCAGTTGACAGTCTGAAAAACAGGTAAAGGAGTATAATTTGCCTCGTGGCTCCCCAGGGATCTGGAGAAGGCTGAGGTGATTAACTTTCTGCAACAAACTGCCCAACATATACTCCAGTTTAATGACATGACATGCAATTTTCAAGGTGTACGCAGGACTAATCTGCTGGATGGTTACAACTGCAATTAACACAGCAGCACCAAGGCTGTGGAGGGGGATGCTTATGAATTACAATGCAAACATTAGAAAAATAGCTAAATACAGCAGAAGAAAACTTCTGAGCTTCTGTTTAAAGAGGTCCTACAAGACTCCAATGTTCCTCACTGCTGCACTTTCTCCTCTCCCGTCACACTCTCACTTTCTTTTCTAAAAACAACCAGGTTTCACCCTCTTTCCTCCAGGCCATTCCTTTTAGCAGTATACTTCAGCTCCTCATCAGTGCCAGCTTCCTCAGTAAATTGTGCAGGTAAGTGCTACAGATGCCAGTGTTCAGGATTAGGCTTAATAATAAAGTTAATGAAACTGAGCAAATCGCATCACATGACATAAGTTATATCATAGTCTTACAGAGAGGTTCCGGTGAGGTACGAAAGCCAAGGATGAGGGGAACATCTGAAAGCAAGCCTCTGTTGCATTTATTAGGGGGAAAGGCTGGCCTTGGACCACAAAAAAGGGAAGCATTATGCAATGACTATTATTAGACAGAGCTCAGACCACCATGCTGTTTTTTTATGAGACTTGAAGTGAAACATGCCATAGTATTACTTGATCTCCTTCAAGATAAAATATTCCCACTAGCATCATTACATCTATAATTTGGAAAAAATGTACCAAAGTGAGAGAACATTAAGCTCACCTTCAGAAATAATTTACAGTACTGCAGTCATTAAAGAGAAATACTTCTGAAAATAAACCCCCAAATGAAATAAATAAATAAGTAATATCCAGCTTGCACTACACCTCCTTCACCCTGTGAGTGCTCCTCTTGAACAACCAGTTTGTTTAAATCACATGCAAGAGTGCAAATCTGAAACAGTTCCAATACTGCCACCATCCTCCCCATTTCATAGGGGAGTGAATACCATGTAAAAATGTTGCAAAAATGCCAGGAAACTACAGAAAAACAAACAAACAAAAAACCACCACCAACAAAATTAGTTCTACTAATTGTGTCCCCTCTTCCTAGCAGCTCCAGTCTGTGTGGATGAGCAAATGCAGATCCCCTCTGATTTCAGTGGGACTGCTGGCATGTTCTAACTTCTCTGTTCACATGGGAGTTTTTCTCTATGGGAGAGGATGCAAACAAGCAGTTAACAGTGCTTTGCTTCAGAGGCCTAATGTAATGACTGCCATACTCAATATCATACTTGAAAAATGTTTAATTTTTTTAAAACAGTTATTAAGAATGTATGCATACATTTATGCGTAGTCATATGTTGGTTTTACAAATAATCCAGGCTTTAAGCACAAGCCTGACCAGGATCATCTGGAAATGTCATATCTATTCTTGGTATTTATATGTACCTTATAAATGAGGTCTTTGGCTTCAATCATAAGCACATTCACTACCCTCACACAGCAAAATCCATCCCCTTTAGAAGCAGGATATGTAAGAATGAACAGACTATCCAATATTGACACAAAATCTGGCAGAGCTAAGAACCGATCTCAAGTTTTCTGTATATAATTCCCTATTAAAACCTTTTCTTATTGTCCCTATTAGAAACACAAGCATGTATATCAATTATTAATAGAGCCATTTTCATCCTTGTAAGAAACCTGATGATGTGCAACTGGCTTAGTGCAAGACCAGACAGTTCTCACGTGTTTTGATGTATTTTGTCATTCCCAGACACATCTGTGTGCAAAAGGAAGTAGTGCAAGCACAGTGTAGGAGAATGTCAGGGAACAACTGTGGTCCCACACTGATGGTTGCATTCTCATGGAGGAAAAAAAAAAAAAAAGTACAAAAGTTACAAATGATTGCTGAATGATCACCCGGTGCACCAAGTCTTTAATTAGCGTTGATAGTTTTTGTGGATGTTGCCCCAGTTCATAGATTACTCCACTCACTTCAGTTTACCACTTTCTACATGTTGCCAACTTATTGCCTAGTAAATGGCAATTGTTCTCTTTGTGTCTCATCATTATAAACGTTTGTGACAAGAGACCTTGAGCTGCGCTAATACCCTGACAAAATGGCCACGGTCCTAATCAGCGGTCTACCTGGTACACGTACACCTCTTCCATCCCATCTACATCAGCAAAAATGCCAAAGAAGGTGAAACACTAGATATGACTGCATAAAAACAGGGTACAGTAGTTCTTTTTCAGCATTTTGTCTTCTTATTCCACAGAATCCCTCAGGTATCTGTTTGGATGCACTATCCCAAAAACACAATTATGTTTCTAAATACAGCAATTCTCTATTCAGCTTTACATCATAAGATCAAACATCAAATGTATTGCCACTCTTTCTTCCTCAGCACTTGTTAAAAATTTGATCAATATGCACTAAATTCCCTGCCTAAATTTTGTCAGTTTTAGATTTTTGGACATATGAAATGTTTGCTCTATATTTTCCCCAAGAAATAATGTAATTAAGCACTCTGCCAAATGGCCCATCCTATCTCTTGTAGCAAACCACCACTGTGAGTAAGTGCATTGAAGACAAAGATAATTAAAACTTAAAGAGGGCCATCATATACTAAAAAGGTATAAAACTTAAGTGTATGCAGGAAATCTCATTGCATTACTTTATTGATCATAAAAAAAATATGCTAAAACTTAATTTGAAGAAAATTGTTGATCTCCTTTTCGATATGTAAGCAACACTGGTGTTTCTAATATTACTGTCCCAAAAGGGAATGTCTAGTATACTGTAAAAAATGCATAACTGACTAATCGTCCTTACTTTTTGCAAAAGGCTTAGAGAACTCCTTTTCTTTACCCTGTATTGTTCTGTGAACATACAAATTAATCCAGGACTCAGGTTAAAAAAAAAAAAAAAAAAGGTATTTTATATGCTGAGTTACAGGTTTTCAGTTGTACTGCATTATCTCTTCAGATTGGTGGGTTATCTGTCCATGATTTGTAACACATTATTCTTCCTAGCAAGTGGAACCCAATAAACCTTAAAGCCTCACAGCAGGCACCGAAGAACAGGAGTGTCCGTGCTGGGTGCTTCCCCTGTGCACCAAGCATCAAGCCAACACTTCAAGACTTCTCCTCCAAAAGAGGGAAAATTCTTCCAGAGGTGAATGTTGCCATTTCTGTTACTGGAGCTGACTGCCTGTTCAGTTACCTTCTAAGGAAATAGGTCTGTTTCCATCCTGTCTGCAATGGGTTGGAAAACAACCATGGGTGCAGGAGGACATGCCATGAGCCTAAATTTCAGTAGGTGATCAAGGGATTTAATTTCCAGAAAGCCAGCCAGGATAAAGTAGCACAGTTCACTGCTCCTCCAAACTGCAGCATGCCACACCAGTCAGTCACAAAACACAGAGGCGGCCCCCAGGAGGTCACTGAGGGTCTGAACCAGGTCTGGCAGATGCTGCAAGCATCTCCCACAGGGAGAGCTGGGGTATCCTGAAAGACTGAAATGTGTGGGAAGGACCAGTCCTGGAGCAGAGGAAAGGAGGAAGGAGTGGCAGACTTGAAGCACTACGGGCTGACCATAGCCCCCTGCTCTCTGTCCCCTGCACTGTTTGAGAGCACAAAATGGAATATTTCACAACTGAGATAACAAGACACATTATAAGACCAGTGAAACATGGAGCAATGCAAGAGTGAGGACTCCAGAAGCAGTCCCCTATTTTCATGAAACTTCTAGCAGATATTAGAAACAAAAACAAATGAACTTTCTCCTTCTCCCCTCCCATTTATATATAGAGAGATCATTAGCAAAAGTTTCATAAACAAATGAAAGTACATACTACCACTGAATTTACCTTCTCCAGTTGCCATCAGAAAACTGGTGGTACGTACAATGTAACAGTGGCCTATATATATATATATCCTAGTATCAACCGTCTCACAAAACATACCAAAGATTTTTGTCTCCAGGACTATCAATCTAGTAAACAAGGCACACACTGCCTCCTATCTGAGATATTAAAAAGAACAACCAAAACAGCTGAACAACTTCTTCTGTGTAACTAACTACACACTGTCCTCCTTCCCTAGAGTCATGTTACTTTTAGCATCACACCTTCTAGGGACGGAGTACTTTCATGCATTTGCAGCCTGGTCCTAGTAGTCCTTCTCTGCAATGAGCTCATCTGTCCTTGTATCAACTTCTGTGTACTGGCACTAATTTCAGCTTCATGATTGCTGTGGTTTCCAGGTGAGATCAATTTCATATTTTAGTCCAAATACCAGAAGCAATTGTATTAAACTAGGCACTAATTACCAGATTAATTCATCTTTTAGTCAGTAAAGTGTTTAAGTGATAGGAATATGGAAAAGTAACTTAGTTCACTCCCACATACTAAAACTGTGTAATTTAGGCTCCAACTACCATCAGAGGCACTTAGGAAAAGGTACTAAAAGATGCTGGCCTTTATCACCAGCATTATCTGTAGTAGCTTTGGAAAAAATGCTGAAGAAAAAAAAAAATGAAGAAAATATAAAATATTAGGAAATTGCAGACATTATGACAGAGAAAGGGGGACATAAGGCATTTTATTTCTTGAATATATTTTTATTTAAACACATTCACAGAAACCCATGGATCATTTGATACAGCCCAATTAACGTGCATTCCAAATGTTCTAGCTACAAAATGAAATGGATTCAATTCAGAAGTAATCAACTTCTACCCAACAAGAACTTTGTAAGGATGATATCTGATCATTTCAAGGAAATATTGATTTAGTAATTCGTCTATGGGAAACTTATTTCATGACTGAAGAAAAATAGTATTCTTATTCTGGGGACAGAGTAAAAATAAGTCTGAAGCTAAATTTTTAAATCAGTTTCAAACAGGATATCATTTCATTGGAAAGACAAATAGTTACTCAAATTTACAATCTCCTAAAACCTCCAACTGCAGTAGTCTTTTGTGTCAGACTCTGATCCAAATATGTGATTCTTCAACATGGAAATCATGTTGAAATAAAAAATGAGAGAAGAGTGGTTATTGCAAGGAATAGAAAGTGACCAGGATTATTTCTTCCTTAAGAGCTTGAAAAGATGAGATTTTTGTACTGTCGATTTTTCAGCATTAGTGCTCATTCAGAGCATCTGAATGCCTCTATTACTCTTACTTTTAAAATACGTATCCTTCTGTCATCTAAACTCAAAATTAGATGTGAAACCAGTTGCAATGCACCATCTCCCAAAGTGAGATGGAAATAGAAGTCAAATAAGCATGGAAGAGAAGGTGGGCCTGTATTTTACTCTTCATAACAAACCCTGTCAATGAGCGAATATTATTACAAAAACTTCAAGTCATACCAAAAATCTTGTTCATTTTGTTAAAGACTAAGGCATTAGAACATTTCTGATCAGTTATCATCATCTTTGGTCTTGCATTGTAAAATCTTATGAGAGTTTTTGTAGCTTTCTAGTGTATTTTCTGAAAAATTCTTTTTCAATCTCCAACTGTGGGGAAAAAAATAAATCTGAAAAGCAGATTGCAGATGGGAGACTGGTTTTTGCTAATGAAAACTGAGCACTGAGCTTTCTGGAGCAGCTTTGAGAATCCCACCTGCTAACTAAACTTTTAAAGAACTTTTAGAAACATAGAGAACTAAAAAGAACTTTGAATTAATAGTTAATAATTAAATATTTATACCTATTTATTATTACTATAACTATTAATTAGTCCCACTCAGTCTACTGTATATCATAAAAAGACTCAGTGTTTGCACAGATTTTCAAAGTTATGTCAGCCTCTCTGTTGTCCTATGTTTCTAGAGAGAAATCCTTGGGGACTGGCACTTTTCTGTATGTAAAGATCCACCTTGACTTCTAAAGCACAATTTAAGGGCTTTCCAAGCTAACAAGAAAGAAAACTTCAAGTACTTTCTAAAATGCAAGAGTTCAGATCAGAAATATTAAAAACTTAATTGGGAACCCTTAGAGCATGAGGTTTATAATAGTACTACCAAAGCATTAGCCCTGCCAGCAAGAACACACCTCCAAAAGCAGGTTAACAGCAGAGTCCCCTCAGGTTCTTATGAGTAGTATTCGTTTAGCATTTCACAATTTGTAAGAGCTTTTCTTGAGAGAAATGAGCTGAATTCCTTTATCTATCAGCTTAGGGATGTACAAAATTGATACATTCCATCTTTTCTGTAGAAAGCCTATCTTGCCTCTGAAGTGCACCTTTGCGCCATTGCCTGGGGATCAGGGTTTCGATCGCAGTGGCTTATCCCCACGCTACCTGACTGACTCTGTTTGTATTCCTTCCTTTGGCTGTGCCCATGGAAGATTTCTGCACCTGAACAAACCCTTTGCTAACAAGATCTTATAAAGGAAGCTGTACAAGAGACACTGCTGCTGCTTTCACAACTCAGGAAAATTCATACTCTGGCTCATGCAATGTGCTTACTGCATCTGTGCACGAGCACACATGAATACAGCTGTTACATGCTCTGCACCTGCACTCAATGCTGCTACAGCTGCAGAACTCCGTTTTGAAATAAACCTCTGGACATTTCTGTTGCAGCACTCTACTTGCCAGACACACCTGTGGTTAAAATTTTCCTATGCTAAGACTGCTTGAGCTAGAATTGCAAAGGCAGTGAAGAAGCTTCTAGAGTCAGGAAATACAGCATTGCTTCTTTATCAAAATTTGAACACACTGCTGTCAGCAATGCAGTCCTAGAATTTCTTTCCACACACTTTTTCTCAGAAATGGCTTCAGGTCCTGCAGCATTAATCAAAGAGTAACACACAAATTTAAATAGATAGCAATGTCCAGAGTAGATGGGAGTCCATAACTTCAGGCAACTCAGTTTTGTGCTGCCTGAGGAAAATGACAGTCCCCTTGGCACTCACATGATGGAATCAGCCAGGATGCCACAAACAGGAGCATTTTACTTCATAAATAATGCATCTATCAAAAAATTACACAGTCCATCAAACCATCTGATTTCATCATGATACCTTTAACTGCAAGCAACTTTGATTCATTATCTTAAAGCCAGGAGTTGACAGAAAATATGCTTGAACTAGTGGGGAATTATCTGATAAGGAGATATAGCAGATCCAGTGGACTGAGCAGTAATAGTACAGGTACACAGTGCGCTAACTCAGCAAGTGACTTCCTTATCAGCCACAATCCTGACTATGTAAAATGCATAATACAACAAACTGCTTTCAATATGGCATGTTCCTTGTGCCAAGTTTGTTTTGTTCACTCCTGCAAAAAGTGCCGGACTGGCAATATTGGGATCCAAGTTCCTCTGTTATCAGCAGAACAGCAAAGAGCAACAGCAGCTCCTGCCTACTGCTGTGCTTCTGTCCAGCTCTGGAGCAGCTGCTTCCAGTGCCAGGAATAGCTTTTCACTCACCATACTAATTCATATCTAATTAAATATGACAGTCTAGTTACTACCTTGTTACTTACTAACTTATTACAACAACCTTACTGCTACCAGAGTGGTTACAAATAATGCCAAAAACAGACCAAGATTTTTGGACGTTTAGCACCAGAAACCATTTTATTCATTCTGCAGAGACCAAGCAGCAATGTCAGCCACCTTCAGCTATGCCCAAGGGTGAATCCAGCTGTGTAATCTACGTGGAAGAGCTCAGTATCCCATTCTCAGTCACTCAAGATGTCCAGTCCCCAGATGTTTGTACTAGCCATTGTATGCAAGTAATTTTGTGAATTTTATAACACAAATAAAACAGATTATTCTTATTCATATTCCTTCATTTAGCCATCCCAGTGACTAAGTATTATTCCTCTGAAAGAGCTGATAGTACTTCAGCACATAGTTAAGTTGTTGCAATACTTAGTCTTTAAGAATTCATTGTAGGAGTTTAAGGCAAAAGGTTCACAAATGTCTCTGATGTCAGATGCGGTGACTCTTAGCAAAACAAAACACACAGCACATAGTCAGAAGATGGAAAAACTAGTGAATGTCAGGTGTAAATGATGGAAGCAGAAACATTTTATTTAAAAGATGCCAATCCCCGAAGTTCTTCATTCCTATTCTTGTAGGTAGCAATAATTTTAATAAGGGCTTCTCGAAAGAAATGAAGATTAAACAGGACATTGTACGGCTACAACTTATAAAGCCATGTTAGTGGAAGAAACTGTCATAGCCTGAGCTTCGTATATTTGAATTCTGTAAAGGGAGCTTCTGACACGATTGCTCCTTGAGCAAAGATATGGTCTTCAGTGGGCTCCAGAACACATGTTACAATTATCATGTGTACACAGATACATGCATGCAGCAAAGCAGTACTTGCACCTTCTCATCTGAATCTTTTGAGAAAGGAACAGATTACGTTTGCAAATTATTTTTGTAAGACCCAGTCTATATTTGCTAGCTTCATTGTAGGAACCATAGAACGGTTTGGGTTGGATGGGACCCCGAAGACCCCCTGGCTCCAGCCCCCTGTCCTGGGCAGGGCCCCCTCCCAGCAGCCCAGGCTGCCCCCAGCCCCATCCAGCCTGGCCTTGGGCACTGCCAGGGATGGGGCAGCCACAGCTGCTCTGGGCAGCCTGGGCCAGGGCCTCACCACCCTCATAGTAAAAAATGTCTTCCTTATATCTAATCTAAACCTATCTTTTCTTTAGTTTAAAAAGAAGAAAAGTAAACTGTAAAACAAAATTACAAACAACACAAAAGTACCTTTATCTTGCATTTTTTCGTCTAAAAACAATTACTGTGTGATCAGTGGTTCAGTTACAGCAGTGAATTTTAACTGCTTTGTTCCAGTTTCACGCCCAGTTTGCTATAACAGGTCCAAGGAATCAGTGGAGCAGCATAGGTGTAACCAAGGGAAGAATTTACTCATTAGAAGTTAAGGTCACAGTCACAAGTGATTTTAAATCCTGCAGCATATCACAAATCATAATCAAGCTGCTCATAGCATCGTCTTCTCCATTTTTATTTCCAGGAATAAATGAAGCAGTACACACTCACAGTTCCCAGAGCATCTCCTTGAACATGTGCAACTTTTCTAGAATACTTTTAAGGGCATAGCTGCCAGCTTCATCTGCCCATTGTCAGTTTATGCATGCATACCCTTCCCTCAGCCAAGCTCCCACTTACACAGCAAACAACCTCTGAACTGATTTTTCACAGCCTGTCTACAGCTTTCATTCTCTTACTGTGCCATGGAAAAAAAAAAAAATTACTCTGAGGAGTTGAGAAAACAAGGAGTCATCTGGATTAAAGATGAAGGTAAAGGTCATCATTATAGAGACAAACAGAAAATACTGTCCCCTATTTGATTCAATTCTCTTGTTCTGCATAATGTGACTTGTCCCTAGGTGTAAGCATTTTATGCTATATGCCAGACTCTCATATACAGTAAGGTCTTTTTATTCCATCCCACTGGTGTCAAGAAGCTTGAAGAATATTTACGGGAACTTTAAAACACCAGAGCAGAGTAAGGAAGCTTTTCTGCAGACTTGAATAAAGCCTTTTGCTTTTTATCTGTGATAGTGACAGTGATGGCGTTTGCTGGTGACCCAGCATGTTAACAACTGTGTTATCCAACAAATGCAGTTATAAAGGAAAACAAAAAACTTTTTCTGGGAAAACATTGCATGCAAATATCACAGCACTTTGATCTGTGCATATCTCCCCAGACAGGTACTCCACAGGACACAGGTAAGTAATCCAAAGGCTTGTGTTTTACCAGCAGTGCCTCTTGTAAACAGAGAACATTCATCCTTTTCTTGTCCTGTCTGCTCACCTTTCATTTTAGAACTAAACATAAAACGCTCATTTTCATAATTGAAAGACATTTTCACTGTTTCTTCTTGTTTTCCTTGTCTTTTCCTTGGAAGTGTGAAGTGACTGCGCTGAACTTAGCACATCCTGACAAAGAGGTGGAATTACACAATTCTCCTTGACTTCATCTGAGGATAAGGCACTCGAGCACAACTCAGACTCTTCAGGTAAGAATAATAGGCTCAGAAGTGAGAAAGATAAATGGAATGAAGAACAGAAGCTAGAGTACTGTATTTCTGCTAGCATTAACATACTTCCAGTTTAACTGGATTTCACAGGGTAAAACCCTTGATCCATGGCAGTTTAGGATGTGATGAGTCTGAAGTATATATCTATTCTCCTTTAACTGATAGGATTTTTTTTTGCAAATGCTTAGACTCATTTCGCAAGCATGTAAATGATGTTGTTCATGTTAAAAGTTGAACAGTACTTTCCTTCATTAATTTGACAGATAATTTCTGGCTCCATTTCAAAATTAATATTTTGGGAACAGCTCAGCATAATTGTTTCAGCCAGCTTTGAAAACAAAATTACAGGAAAATATATTGTTGTGTTTATGTTGAAAAAGTTATTCAATTTTTTCAATTTTATATCATCTCAGGCATCTCTGTCATACAGAACAAGGTGCTTAGAAATCAGAAGAGAGGTGATGGTAACATACACGTGGCATTCCCTACTGACTAGTTTACCTGCCTCTTGCCTGTATGCCTCTGATATGGCAACAAAAAACACAAGGAGGAACTTCCACAGAATTAGAAACTGTACCTGGTGATTATAGAGATGATAATCCTAAACCAGCTGAAGGGAAGCCCCTTGCTTCTGTGTGGATGCTTGTTGTAAAAATGGTCTGTCTTTTCTCCAGACTTCTCATACCTCTGAAAGTTACCCCTGAAGCAAAAGCCATGCAGCTGTACCAGAGCTGTTTCAGTTTTGATCCCCCTCAAACTCCAGACATTCCTCCTCACCCACATACGTTTCCTTCTTTGGAAACTGGGTCTTTCTTACTGTGTGCACAAGAACTTTTCAGCCTGTGGTTTATAAATCCGTTGGCTGTTTTCCTTGAAATTCAACTACGTGACAGAAGACAAAAATATTACATGCTATACGCCAGAGAACCCACACAAAACAAAGCTCTCCATGTCTATCTTTACTTTGGTATAGACTTCAGTCAGGGTTTCTTTAACATGACAACCAGCTACAATGCACAAATCCAGAAGAAACTAGGCTTCCTAATTCATAGCTCAAAAAAATCATCCAGTTCCTCTGCAGCACTGATAACAACCTTTGATGTTGGAGCATTAACCCAGCAGAATTCATCCTATGATTTTGCAGGGCCCTTGGCAGCCACAGCTACTGAGACCATCATATAGAGGGACCGTTACTTCCACATGCAGTTTACTCCAGCCTCATGTCCATAGCACCCAGGGCTGCAGTATCAGCCCGTACATCTAAATATATGGGAAGTTACTCAGTTCCGTTAATGGTTTTAAGCTCAAGTAATAACTATTACTAAATAATTCTGTTTAAAAGAGATTTTCATTCTAGGAAGAAATCCAATAAACAAATTCACAGTGGAGATAATCTGTGTAATTTCAATGCATTCCACAGAACTACACCATTTTAGATTATTTAAAAAGCTGGATTCAAAATGCAGCCTTTTACTTTGATTAACTACTTGGCAAACACTTCAATCGTGCTCAATTTATACAAAGTATAAAATCCTTGCTCTTCTTTAGTATTAGCAGAAGCTTCACCCTATTAATTATTTAAGGTAATACAATGAGGTGGTTGCTGACCTGGCTGAATAATAAGAGACAGTCACTCAGCTTTAGAGTATCCTTCAAACAAGCTAAAATTGTCACTTTTTCTGCAAAGACCCAGTTTCAGTAATTTATTCAACACTGCCACCTGCACTTCTCATACAGGAAATGCATATTTTTCGTAATAAAACATGAAAAGTTAAATAGATACATAAAGCCTAATATTTGGCTTAAATTTACATCAAGCTGTACTAAAGCAAAATATTTTACCAACAGTGTTAGCCTTCACGTTAGACATCCTTACCTTCTCCTTCACAGTATTGCAGCTTCCATACATGAAAAATATAATGAGTTTATAGCTGTAAAAGTATTTGACTCCCAGCCCTAATACCAGATACAAGTCTTAGGACTCTCCCAGAATTATGGATATGTGGTTCATATCCTAGCCACTGTTTTATTTTGAGTGGCTGATGAATCCTTGCCATACTCTGAAAGCACAAGTATGCCCCATCATAACCCATGGACGTACACTGTTAGTATCAGTTCCTTAGAACTCACCAAAATGTTTTTATATATAAATTCAGATTTTTCTCAAGATGAAAATTGCGTAATTTTAAAAGATTTACTACACTCTCCACAATATTATACGACTTTCTGTAAACCATTTAGGAAGTTTTTAATATTGAAATCCTTGTTATTAAATGATTTTCATAATGCAAGATTTCCAAAAAATGTTATCAAAAAAAATTAAAATGGGCTTGTTCAAGGTAAGTGAATTGGAAACAACTTCAGTGTTTTGCCATGCAATTACAATGTATTTCTCTTTTCATGCAGCTTTGTTTTTAGGGGATAATCGTCTTCTTCTAACAAAACCCAATAAGCCTTTAAATCCAAGTCCAACTAAATTGGCTCAATAGAAGACGGACAGCAAATGATTAGTTGCAGTTCTAAGTTTCTTTGTCAAAAGCAGAGATGTGACTGGTTTGTCCCACCCAAACTATATAGCTTTTATCTGTCTTAAACATGTTTGCAGCTAGTGGCAAAATGAGAACTTTACAGTTTGGTGATTAATTCAGCTGGAAGCATGCTCTGAGGAATGTTTAAATTTATACATAAACTGGAAGAAGGGGCAGGGGAAGGACCGAGATCTGGAATTATTTCCAGAACACACTCTGCATCAGAAATTGGAAATTGTCAGAAGGAGAAGATCCAGACGTAAATCCCCACTTCACAGGACTGTTCTCATCTGTTTTCCGGATGAGTTACTGTGCATGAGGCAGAAATTGCAACACCAGGATAAAGAGCCTCTGGATACAGATACAACATATTGTTTGTGAATGCTGCCAGGTCTCAGGTATGGACTACGGCAGTATCATCAATTAATTTCACACACATTCAGTGGAATAATATTTATAGGGCCTTCATAAGCAAAAGCTTCACTGCTGAGAGAGCTGCCTGCATGGTCAGTTAAGAGCTGAGTAAAGGTTTTTGTGAATGCTAGTGACATCTAAATACTGGCATATAACAGAGGATTTACTGCCTATATGTTCCTGCAAATCAACCCTAAGGAGGTTTTTCCCATCCTAGGCTTTCAAAAAGAAAAGATTAATTGATCATCAATAACATTCTGAATCTTCTTGGCAAATTCTTGCTGGATATAAGAAGTAGCTAATGTCAATCCATTTTCTTCTGTTGTTTTCATGAAATATCATATACCTCCAGGCTGGAAAAGTTTCCTCTTTTTTGATATTAGGATAGTTCCAGGAAACCGAAGTAACCTCCAGACAGTTGAGTGAAATTGCTGAGGGAAGGGGCAGGAGTACAAGTGTCATTTTACAGGCAATTCATCATTACTCTTTGCTCTCTGGAAATTTAGCCCTTCTACAGTCTACCCTTGAATTTTATCTTTGTTGCTTCAGAGAGAAATGAGTCAGGAAGCTTAACAGTTTGGCAGCAAATCTTTGAAAGACACTGACCTTAGGAACGAAACCCAAGGCACTATCAGAGACAAAAAGTGAACAGACAGTATTCTGATCATTGCAAAACCACTCCTGAAAATCTGCTAGAAAATGATTTAGAATTATCCCATTTAAAATATAGCTACTCTGTAATTATTGTCTTTAGTTTAAATTTCATGAGATCAGTTCTCCTGAAGGTGAACTGTCATCATTACTGGCAGTCTTTATATGCACATATCAAAAAAAAAAATAGCGCATAGAGTTATTTGTTTATAATTTTGCCATGAAAGTTAGCATGGCTTTGGTAATTGCACAAGCCCATCCGACAAAATAAAATAAAATAAGAAAATAAAATCTCTCACCAAAGCCCACAGACCAAAGGTATTATGGTTCTAAACAGCAGTGCTCTGATTGCAGACTGTTGTTTCAGGACCACCCAGCTAAGTCAGTCAGCACTAACCTCCTGCTGTAATACCACCTAACTGTATTCCTGCAAGTCATTAGCAAAAAAGTAGTAGGATCTTGTCAAAAATGCATCAAGACAATCGTCACCTGAAGGAAAGAAAATTGTATATTCCATCAAACACTGTCAAAAACATCCTAAGGGAAAGGACAGTCCTCAAATGTTTTCACAGGGATTTAATCATAGGCACAGCTACTAAATAAATTATTTCCCTGATGTTACATTGCATTGGTACCCCAAGCATATCTATGTCATTTTTCTGGGAAGAAACAAAAGCAATTTTCTATATGATACACAGCAGCAATGCTGGATGGTGTTGTCTACCTCCTTCTTCAGCTCCAAAAAAGTGTCCAGTCTCAATCTATTTATTCATAGCATAGCAAGAACTTGACTAGTTTGTCACATACAGCATGACCACACCACTGGTTACTTTTCTAAATATAAAAAATTAATAGACTGGAAGCAGAGATAATGCTAACATCCAGCATGCTAACTTGGACCACCTTAAACACACTTCTATTCCTTTAAGATCAATTATTCCTATTTTTCCAAAGAATATTGCTACTGCTATAAAAAGTGTAATTAAAAGTGTAAGTGTATAAATAATGTAGCCTTCTGCCCCAGTTTTATTTTTAGTTGGGTATAGAATGCTTTAATTTGAAAGTTATATCAAATAAGCCTTTGCAACACACCGATAACAAGTTTAAGAATATCTCAGAACAACACTCTCATCATGAACAGTGTAAATCATCCATTGAGTTTCACCTGCATTCTCATAAAAGCTCCTTTCCTGATGTGGATATTCAGGTTTGGCACTTCTCATTAGTATAGAATTACCTCCGTAGTAAGCAGAAAGGATTCTGCTAAGAAATGTGGGCTAAGCAAGCTAGACAGGTTAAATACTTTCATCCTGTTCCTACAAGTATAGTATATTACACCAATGTTCCTGGCACCCGGCACTCACTCAGCTGTGCCACGTAGGCTCAGGATGTGCAGAGCCCATAAGGGAAAACAACTAACAGAGCTTCGACACTCTTTCTCACAATAGACCTGGTGAAACCTCAGTGTTCTTGTACAGACCAAGAGAGTGGCAAAGCACAGGCAGCATGGGAGGCAGGAATCCCACACACAGCCTGCACCTGCTGTGATGCCTCAGTACAGAAGGCACAAGTCTGCGAGAGTGTGTGCTCGGGACGGGAACAGAGTGACACAGAAGGTTGCAGGGAGTTCATGTTTAAATGTTATCCATTAATTGGAAGTTATAGCATCGGTAGCAGTTAAATGAAGTGTGATATTTTCTGACTGAAACATTTGTACCAGCTAACACAGTCCCAGTAAAGCCTTCCTGAAAACTGTAACACATTTGGACTGCAATCTTCACAGTCAATAGAGAAGAGAGGGTTTTGAGTATCTTCCTAGTTCTCAGTGGTGCTTGAGGCACACGATTACAACTAGGGGAATAACATTGTCCTGAGCTGTTTCTGTACTTCAGAAACAAAAGAATTACCTAAAAGGGTTATTGTTGCTTGACCATTATGAGTATTTCTGATGTGGAATTAGGTCTCAGACTTCAGAAAGTTGTCGCCATTATTTACGTAAACAATAGAGTCAAAATAGAACACTTACGGGTTAGAAGGAGAATAAGGAGGATGGGTAACAGCTGCCAGAAACCTGCAGTATCTAGTCACTAACTAAAAATGAAAAAGTTCACATAAAAAGGTGTAATTATTTGTCAGTAATCCTTAAAGGACATCCTTTGCAAGCACCCACAAAGAGAACCTTGGCTATACTTTACTATGCAGCTGTAATACAATATTCAAAGTGACATTACACAACTTCATTGTTTTGAGTAACGAAACCAGCAGAAACATGAAGTAAACCCAGTCTAGTGTCTTTAAAAATTATTTATTCTGAAGCTTGGAAGGTGATTAGGATTTTTAAATAAACGAATGTTAATGATTGATGAAACACACTTAGGGACACCACATTTCAGATTCATAGCTTGCTAGGCAGCTAAGAAACTGAAAAACTTGCCTGTTGATCTATTTGGTTTTAACGATGTACAATAAACACTGCAACTAGATGTATTATTATATATTTACTGAAAGTTATTGCATGTTAATTAACTAGCTACTGTCTTCTCAGAAGTGTGAAATATATCAATGCTATATAGTTTTCCAATAGCCTCATTTTCATATTTGCATATTCAAGTAAGATATTTATGTTGACTGAAATTTCTCCACTGGGAAGTGCTACCATATGTGCCAAAGCATTTATATCTCCCTTAAAATGCCAAAATTAGATACAGCTATATAAATAAGACATAATTATTGCCTAGTCTGTGTACCAGCAGAAGGGTGGGTTATCCTATCATGCAAAAGGTTTGGCTGTGACTATGGTATTTACCTGAGACTTAAAAGAATAGGCCACAAGATGATTTTTACCTCAGGTTATTATTTTCTGATGATCAATTGCATATACTGTTGTAGATTTCCTGATACTGAGCTATAGGACATTTTGACACATTTGAAGATTTCCATTTAAGTTTCTAAAATGAGTGGCACTCAAGTGATTAGTGTCACTGGCAAGCAGATGCTGAGCAGATTAATGAAATGTTTTATAGTTTGAAAGTAATACAAAAAGCACATCAAGAGTCAAAGCAAGCATTACTTTTCTTCAGTAAAACTTTGGCTAAACTTAAAAACACATGAACAGATCTCATGCAATGGAGACAAGAGAATACCCGTGGAGAAATTCAAACTTGCACAGGAATATATGGAAAGCCTCCAAACGCATTGTACCCAAGTAAAGTAGATCATGATCTTAAGACTGCTCTGGATTTTTTGTTATGTTTTCTATTGTTGTGTTGTTTCTTTTTTTTCTTTAAATAACATACTTTTGTAGAAAAAAACAAACAAACAAACAAACAAAAAAAAAAAACACTTAAATATCCACTTTGCTATTTAAACATTACATACATGTAACAGGTGAGCTTTCCCAACTCCAATCTCAGTCAGGGACACAACTGCAGAACAAAGTCATTCAGTCTTTCCTTCTCCTCTGCTCTTGGTGTGTGGTAATCATTCATCAGGTTTGCTCTTTAAATGTTCCTCTCACATTCGATGTTCAGACTCTCCTGTGAGAGGATATAGGTCCCTTTTTAGTTGCCCTCTATTTTCCTGACTTATCTTGTCTGATACTTCTTTCAGCACTTGCATATGCTGCAACTAGACTTATTTTCCCCTATTTCTTACCTAAGTTACCCCTATCCTGTGCAAGTTTAGTTAATCTCACCACAGCATTAAAAAAGGAAGACTCCATGATCCCTAGCAGTACAACTCTGTTGACTTGAGGCAAAGCCTGATGTAATATATACAGATATTGTTCAGACTACTTCAAAGATTGACAGTGCCTGTCATGGATGTAAAGATCACACCTTGTATTTTTTCAAAAACAAAGACATTGGTTCATCAAAATCATGCATGGAAACTTTAACTGATGTCCAGTAAAGTACTGGTCAAACACACTGAAAAAGTAGGGTTGGGTTCTGGGTGAGATGCTGAACTTTTAAATCATGCATCAAGAGATACCCTAATCTGTAAAGTAAGAACAAGGATGTATCTGCTCCCTCCTCCCCCCATTTTATTTTCAGAATTCCAGAAATGTGTCAAATTTGATCTCAAAGACCATATAGAGGATGTGTCAGAACAAGTAACTAGATTGCAAAATACTGTGCTTATGAAGATATGCTAAATACTTTCCTCCAAGGTAAAAAGGAAACCCTTGCAATTCTTTGTCATTGAACCACTGCCTGCTCTAACCAGACGAGGCACTGTCCATTTTTTACAGTTTGCCCTTGAAGACAGGTTCGAATAATAAAGCTAAATGTGATCCCATTTTATGAAAAGGCAAATAGCCGGCATAGAATTAATCTTGCAAAAACGAGGCAGGTGATAAGTCAGATAAGAACCAAGCCTCCTTGATCTTATTTAGGACTCTCTCGAACCTCAGCTAGAGAAATGGAAATCTATGAAAGGGTACCTTACTGAACTGTGATGGACTATATCCAAGAGAAGATTAAGCTGCAAGATAGACATACCTTGATGGATTTATTTCATTAGACTGCAGAAGAGAGGGACAGTAATGTGAAGAAATTCTAGTTTAAATCACTGAGCCAATTTTATTTTGGATGTAACTAAGTTAGATCACAATAGAACTATAAACAAACTAAATTTGTCCCCTGGGATTGATGTCTTGATTTTGTGGCTTAAATATTTGATTATTTACCTGATAAGTTAATTTTATATTACATTACCTTTTTTGTCTAAAGTAAGCCAACTAATTTTCATTCTTGTGGTCAAAGCCGTTATCTCCAATGCATTTATTCAGATGGTACATTTCACTTTAAATTTGATTCTAGCTTCCACTGTATTGCTTTCTAATTACATTTCCGGTGGACATTTCATCCTGGTATCTGTACGAGATGAGTTATTCACAGTTAGAGTTCTATTGCACCTGAATTACAAGTTTGGAATGTTGCTTCACATGTGATTAGTTTGAGTAATTGTCAAGAGTCTGCTGAACAGCCCGTGTTCACTGAGACGAGGCCCATATAAATTAGGCAGGGAGTGGGTCTACCAGGAGAGTTTGTGCAGTAGATAAAGACTCTGCTATTGCTAGCAGTGTTTTCATGTGTAATTAGAAAATGCATTGTTCTCCAATTAAGGAAATTAATTAAAATTGAGCAGATGGTAATCAAGGCATATTGCAATATAATTTTCTCTGGCACATGCATTACTCTTAGGTGCTATCAATGTACAGTGTTGGGTTTACGTTATAAATTTAGCTCTGGGATACTGTATCCTTACTCTCTGTTCCTTAATATATTCTTCTCACTCATTCTTTCCAACTGGTTTTCATCTAACTGCACAATAAATCCTTTGGTACACATAAAAGGCATTGGCTACAAAGTATAGAATTCATTATGGGATTTTTTTCTTCTCCTACACAGCAGTCCTGGTCAACAACAACAAGAAAAAGCTAACAAGAAAATATTTCATCAATGAAAACTGCAAATTGTTATGTGTGGTGTGATGCCACTGATCATGTAAGGCAATAAGAATGATCATCATAACACCACCTGAAAACTGATAACATTGCTCAGGTTATCAGAAATGTAACATTCTCCATAAATATGTTTGACTCAGAAATTGAAGCTTATGTTATTTCCCTTCAAAATGCTTTAGAGTTCTCAAGAGATGGCAGATAATGGACCACTAAGCCTCTGGAAAGAACACCACCTGACAAAACTAAAAGTCAGTCTCAGTCAAAACATCCAGTCCATGTTTACTTCATTTATCAAAAATACTTTGGGATAACAGAGATACTTAGGAAACTCAGGGCTGAAAGCTCAAAACATGCAAGTCACAACAGCTAGAGTAGCCCTTCTACCTTCAGTCATTCAGAAGCATTTAATTACGTTGATCTCCTTAACAGAGTTAAGATACGCATGCACACTCCATGTGTTTCTATGGTGGTGATCATGCATAATTCTAACATCTTCAGATTTTAATGCAAACATGCAAAAATATCATTTCAGACCTTTTTTGAGCTATTCTAGTTGGTAATGAGACCTATTTCCCTGTCCAAGGCTCTAAATATGCCCCAAGTTTAGCTGAGTTTGGCAGAAATGTGTAAAGTAGCTCACACTTACTGTTGGGAAATTGATGTGTTTATGACTAACAGCTTGGGGAGCACGAGGGATGACATGTAACAGCCCTAATGGCTGATTTGTAAAGAACTACACAATTGGAGCTCCTTGCCCTGCTAAAACATGAAAACAAGACAAAGAGAGAAATATACAGTTCCACAAGGAATATCTGCTATGACTTTTGCCTCTAGCAGAAAATTCAAAGTGTATCTCTGAAGTGCAGAGCTAACATAGGCTGCATTTCACAGTGACACTTCCAGCACTGCTGAGGATCAAAGGGTACATTCTCAGCCATACCCTCCTTGCATGGGAGACGTTGGCCTGTGCTTCTTCAGGGGAAATCCTCTATAAAGCTCTGTTCCACATCTTATCACACCCAACTTGGCAGGGGGCTAACAAACACCTTATGCCCCACTGCAAGGCACCAGCCCACCTTGCTCTACTTTTTTTCTACATCTAAGAAAGCAGTGCAGCCTAAATTGATAACTTTCACCACAGTTCACCTTCCTCATCAACAACAGAAAGGCTTCTTGTTTTTTCAGTGTCAGCCGAGGCCAATACTCACAGTGTCCGTGTTACGGTAACACTCCTGCACAGGTGAACACTCCTGCCTTAACTTAGCTAAGGCTCTTAAAGCCACTGATTAAGGTGGCTGCTTGAAGGACACGTTAATCATATTTTTTCCTAGTGAAGATATTACTTTGCTATTGTATAAATAAACACTTTTTTTTTTGAGCAGTCCAACCCTGGACTGTTAACTAATGTATTCTAAGTGCAAATACAGGAATCAACAAGAAAAATATTGAGGAAAACCTAGAAAAAGGTTAATAGGTTAATCTCCCGTCACATATTTGTTTGGCAAACTGTGTTACTTCAGAGACAAGTAATTAGAATTTTCACACTTCTTATGTATCTGTCATTACCTACTTTGAACACTAAACATATGCTCAGGTAATATAATTCCCTTAAATTTATCAAAATATAAAACAATTTTAAACTGTATAAGCAGTAATAATGCTCTCTTCAAGGACTTCGAGAAAATAAATATGGTTTATTTGGGGGATTTTCTTTCATTGAAGGCTAATGAAAAAATATTCTGAATGTTTTATATCATTTAAAACATTTCCTTAGTTATGAAAAGAAATTCTTACTTAAAACTATTATACTTGAAATAACAAGGCTGAGTGATCACAGAGACCTGTGTCATGGTAGTTTAGAAATACTGAGTCATCATGATCTGGGGTACAGCTGTTATAAAATAAAGCCTTTTTGTGCCGTAACATGGAGCTACACAGAATGGCAGAGAAAAACAAGCAAACATGGCAAACTGATTTTTTTGGGTACTTAAATACCTTCTTAATTCTAATGTCAAGCTCCTGATATCATTGGAAATGCTTAAAATAGCAGACATGCTGTGAGAAATGAACAGCTATTACACAAATGAAAAGCTATTTGCATTAGGTATGTAACATTCTGGCCCAGCTTTGCAGTTAATAATGCAACCTTAGGAAAGCTGTTTAATCACATTTCACACTACCATCCATAAAATGAAAGCAATACTTACTTATTGAAGATGACCACAACCTGGGCAGGAAATGCCTACAGAAGTTTTTCAGATCTTCATATTGACAGAATAATACCAGAATAATTAACCAGAATAATTGACCAGAATAATACCATTGTAGCTTTCTAAATGAAAAGAGGACCTTGCAAATTCAGATTTTAAGGACATCATTTGACATCATTTTAAGGACATCATTTGACAAAGTCAAAATTAGAGTCTGGTCTGATCTAGAATGCCTCGGGTAGCTTGCTTTTCTAGGCATGTTAGCTTGCACATCTCTATCAAACTGTATTGATACAGCATGGGTCAGACAAACTCAAAAGTAGACCAGAGAGCTGTATGTAAAGCTGTTATATGAAGTGAGGTCCATCTCTACTTCTTTATGTTAGGCTTTATATTGTCTTATTTGCTATGACTCTTCTGTTCCAGTGTCCTTTATTATCACCTAGCAAGCCCATGAGATTGCCCAGAACTGTGAAGTTAATGCAGAACACACATTAATATAAATAATGCTCAGAATAAGAAACAGAGAATAAAAATAAAGATGAGGTCAAAAATAACTGTTCACATTCAGACTATTTATATACAATGAACACGAAGGAAGATGAGAGGAGGCAGTGATGAGAGCCCTAAATTTGGAAAGCGGTTGAGGAGAGCATGAAGAGAATAGCTCTTCTGTGGCAAAAGTGATGATTTACCTCCTTATTTTTAAAGTTAAACAAAGTTTCCAAAACAGCTGCAAAACTTTTCTAATTGTTCACACAGTAGCACTAGCCATGGGATGACTCCATAAAAATGGGATTCCCTTTCTGCTCTTCAAATTGAAGTCAGTTTATCACATTTAATAAAGATTGCCAACAATCCAGAACATACATTTCTCAGACTGCCACAAGGATAGTGGATGAGTCTAGTAACAGTGGGTTCAGAAAACATTAGGCCTTTGACAATAATCAATCCACAGACCAAGCATTGCCTGTACTAGAAAGAGTAAAAAGAGTGATAAATCAAAATGGAAACAGAGAACTGAGCAGCAAATCTGACCCTCCTTCTCCTTATTCAGTCTCTAAGTGCCTCGATGTCAAATCATTATAGCCAAATGGAAATAATAATAATAATAAAAAACAATGAATGTAATCAGTTTCCATGCAGAACTAGCAAGGAGCACTTCATTTATAAAAAGGGAAAGGATTCTCTTCCTTTAATTCTTCTCATTCCTTATGCACTAAAGGTGACTGTTTAGCATGAAAACTAAAACTTCAAAAAGGAATGCTTCACTGTAAATCAGGTGCTTCCATCCTCTGTGTAAAAACCTTTAGTATAAATGGAAAGAAAGGAAAAGAATTTCACTTTCTCCCTATCTCACTATGCAGATAAGAAGCAGCATACCTAGCATGAGAGATTCAAGTCCCTACAGCTTGAGTTTAGGCCAGAAGAGCTTTGAGGAAAACAGAGAGTTGTACATCAAATATACACCAGTATCCAAATTCAGAGTTTGCCTAGTTATTTCCTTCTTAATGTTACTGTTGTGGCAGGCTGAAAAATGTGTTCTCTATTGTACATTAGGGAATATATCACCTAGCCTCACTGCAATCAAATGAGCTTTCAGACCTCTACCAAGGTCTTCCAGATTATTAGAGGAAACAAATGGGATACTAGGCATTTTGATTCACTCTTACTCACACAGCTTTCTGTCTGCCATCTGTTAAGCAAATCAGAGATCTTAAATGCTGTTATAGATTCAAGGTAACTTTCTACTGCACCCAGATGTCTCCTTTGAAAAGATGTTACCAATTAACAGTTGCTACTAGTTTTATATGAACACCTTGCATACTTTTTCATGTTAGTTATTAATATATCACTTCTGTCTACATTGAGATGTGTACCAGTGCATCTATTTCTATGTATACAAACACACACATCAATGTATGACTACATCTGTCAAAAACTATTGTATTAATTCATGGTTGAAGTTCAGCATGGCTGAAACCTTCATTCTGCTCTTTTAGCGCATGCACCTTGGAGTTCTCTGATTACTTTTTCAATATTACATACAATAATAGGCTAATCTTTACCCTAACTTTGATTAAAGCTTGCAGCTGCAATATATTTTGATACACCAAAAGCATCATCTTTCTTCACTTTCAGCATGAGATTTGTGGGGGAAAAATCACTTTAGTTGTAGCAAAAATTAAATGAGGTTGCCAAACTGTCCTGCATTTCTTTAAGTAACACAACCAGGAAGTATCTCTTGCAAGACAAAAATTAGAAGAGCAGCACTGGAAATCATTTTTCAGCTGGATAGTGAGAATAATTTAGCAAGTGTCGCTTTGGCTTTTTCAGACTTTCACTGGCAGAAAGCATCTTGTTGACTGAAGACAAATCTAATTCTTTCAGAAGGCTGCTACAGTCACCAGGCTCCCCTAGCATAAGCACACACACACAAAAAAAAAAGCATACTGTGCAGCAGGACCTGTGAGATGAACCCAATCTGCTTAGCTAATGCTGAAACCAGAAGTGTTCTAGTGACTTTAGTGACACTCCTAGACTAACATCTGCTGCTTTCACAGCTGCTCAGGTGTCCTTGTACATGCTGTGCCACTTACCTTGCATGGCCAGGACAGTACCAGACCAGGCATCTCTTCACTGCGCTCCCATGAACGGAGTGGACTTGCTGACATTGTTTCACGTTTTCCTGACACTGTGGCTAACAAAGGTCTGCAGTCTCCCACTAATATTAATGCAGTTACTGATGCTTTACGAATTTTATTTTTGCATCTTCAGGTTTAAACAAAGAGACACCTGAGACAATTTCTAATTCAACTCTCAAAACCTATTATCTATGAAATCTCAGGCCTTCCTCAATAGAAAAGTCATGCTTCGTTGGGTGGAATAGCTATTGCTACTAATCAACATTTTCAGACAACACGGACAAAGCAGTCTTATTGACTTTCACTTTTTCAGTATATGAATTAAAAGCAGAAGAGCACACCGAGGTAAATGTTTCCAGTGTCATTCTGTTGCCACCTGGTGATCATACCACGTAACCACATGCATTTGTATTTAAACCAGTAGGTCACAATCGGGCTCCCAAGTGTCTGTGGGTCCGTGAACTATTTCTAGGAGGACTGAAAAATGTCAAGGAAAATATATTCACTCTCAATAGTCTTAGATTGTAAATTCAGTATTCCATTTCTCTTGGAAAATGTAATGGGTCAGAACATCAAAGAATATTGATAATCACTATATACCTAGATATATTCACATATACATGTGTGTAGAAAAGCAGTATATGTATGTGCATATATACATATATAAAATTCAACTGCAGCCTTGCAATAAAAAACAAGAATGGGCTTCCAAGCAAGCAGAAAACATGGTGTAATAGACTCTTTTCTTTTTCCCCTGCACACATTACATACTCCCAATATTCCAATAACAAATCCAGCTACAAAGAACATGAAGTTGTCTTAAATATAGTAACTGTTTGGGGAGCGGGCATTTCAGATATCTTCTGAGTTCTAAATACTCACATAGCTCTAAATAGCTCATATTTTTGAAGGACTTTCCACTACCTTGAAAACAAACAAAATTAAATACACATCTATGATCCTGATACAACCTTTTGATTCATGAAGATGTAGAGTTAAGAAAGCTATTTTGTATTGGGAGATATGGGTTCAACTCACCAAGTCTAAAAAGATGGTCATGTTGTATTACTCAAGTTTAATATTTCAGGGACCACTCCAAAAACTAGGTAATTAGGGAATTTTTCAACTTAATAAACTACAGATTACTAACAGATGCCCTTTTCCCCCATGATTCAAATATTTTCTACATCATCTCTCTTGCCTCTGGTTCTCAGACCATTATATTTCATTTCTTTCTAGCCCTTGTTTGTTCTGCTGGGATTCTCTTATTTTGTTGGGATTCCATAGGGGCATCAATCAGTTCGTTTCATCCTTTTTCTCTGGAGCTGAAATCTTGCCACAAATGAAAAATAACTTTCTGGTTCTCTAAAACTTTGCACTTCATTTTAACTTTAAAAGATAAAAAATTCTGCAGAGGAATTCTGCTAAGGCTGTCCTAGCTACTAGGCAGTGCTTTATTCATGAGCCTTTGATTTCTTCAGAACATGGTTTACTTTACTTAATCAAACAGATTAATTTTGGACAGATACAAAATTCCCAGAGAGTCACTGAAAATGTTTCCTAGACTCCAATGGGTTTTAGATTAGATTCTTGATAACTATTACTATGTATGTGTTTGGTCTCCAGGGCCTAAAAATTAAAATTAAAATTCCGCTACAAAATATCTCTGGCAGGTTAAATACTCCTCCATCCTTCTTCCAGCTAAACCTCAAATTTAATTCTATCATTTTTCCAAATGACTTTATGTCATGTTTGCTATAGCATGTCTAAGACATTTTCCTTACAGCAGTCAAAATACATGTTTTTTATATTAGCAATTCAGAGCTTCTAATAAGATGAGTTTGGGTTCTTTGTGTCTTTGAGAAACATTCCCCCAGCTGTGGTCCTTTCAGCATAAAGTTGCCTGGTTTCTCTACCAGCTAAAACATGATGACAAGCTTTCACCCCCATCAGAGGGGCTAAATGGAACACAATGGCAACTCCTTCTCAATAGTCTCTGCTGAAACCCTTACATCCTGCATGAGATGCTTTATGGGAACACATATAAAATGCTCCTTGGGGCAGGAGAGAGACCAGGCATCCTGTTCTGCAGAGTGCTAGGCTCAAGACAATGAGTTGTAAGGAAGAAGCATCCCCTTTCTATAGCTAGTCCCTACTACTCATTTTTGTCTCACCTAAACCTAAACTCGTATCTGAATCACACAAATTAGGGAGATGAATCATCTGAGTTTTACTGTTGCCAAAGAAGCCAAGCTACCCTAGAGGCTTGGTGCAAACACAGTCACTGCTGAGTGCTACAGACAGGTGAATGGATTTAGATTCAAGCCTAAACAATAAAATACATAAACTAGAAGTAAAAAAATAAATAAATAATAAAAAAATCCAGATTTTACTAAAGAATCCTGTCTGGTAAATGAAGTAATTTCCCTCATATTCCATACGAAATACTCCATTTTACTAAATGAATAAACCATTCTACAAACTTCTAGGTAACAAGTATTTCTACCCAACAACTCTGATTGGAATGCAAGACATCAAAAATACACATGGGTGCGATATGATTCAAAACATTTTGGGATGACCCTAGAGTGAACTTATTACTCTTGAGTGCCAAGAAAACCTTGATGTCATACTAGTCCCATGAACCAACAGTGCAACTCATTTCGCCAGTGTCATTATTTTCATTTGTTTTACAGGGAAATCCTGAGTGTTTGATGGCTTTTTTTTTTTTTCATTCTTCATATTCTATTTTCGGCCAATTTTCTTTTCTAATAACTAACACTAGATGGTGCTTTCTGATGAGAAAACCCTAGGCAAATTTTTCTTTAAAACATACTACCGCTGCAGCACTGAAACAACATTAAAATGAGCATTGCAATTATGGCAGTCCTTGAGGAACCATGCCACCTGATTCTCAGTCCTTACTTTTTTTTTTTCCGAGTAAAAGAAACTCACTACACAGTCATTAAGCTGCAGGACAAAATTAAGTTCCTTACTGCCTTTTTTTAATTGTAGGAAGCTCCAGTGTTATGAAGTTACTACATTTTTTTCATATTAAACATCAAAATAGCGACTGTAATCATTCATGGTATGCATATTCTATTCCTACAGATACAGGTATTTAAGGCTTTTATTTAACTAAGTATAAGTATTATATGTCTGTACCGAGTACTCAGTATTATTAAACAACCTTTTTTCATGGTGAGTGACAGTAAAATCTGATACTCCATGAGAAACAAAAGGAGAAAACGCAATTCCTATAATTTAAACACGGGGGTAAACAGTCTACATGAAATGCTTAGATAAAATAATAAAACCTTTTTTTCTTATATTTGCTATGAAGAAGTTAGTTATAGCTTACCTGGATCAGTAGCCCCTGATCTGTGGATATATTCATTTCTGACGTTTCCATTTGATAAAGAGGAAGTTACACTGCAGGAAAAATACTGTGTGGTCAATGTTAACAATATGATGCTTTAAAAGAGCTTACTCCTCAACCCATTACACATTCCTAATAAGCCTTTAAATCTCAAATGTGTGTCACTTTTAATTAGATTAACAAATTTTCTGCCAACACCTGCTAAGTATATTCATTCACTATGGAAAATAACTTAGTAGTTAAGTAAATATAATGACCAATTATGCCTTTAATGAATCAGTGCTGCAAGTTAACATACTGGTAAGTAGGACATAGAATGAACATAGAGTAATTAGATCAAACTGAAGAACAAGCTGAGCTCTATATAACACCTACTCCTGCAAGGAGGACAATCACTAGCAATTAGTGATGTGTTATCTTCAAAACCAGCTGATGTATGCACTTGGGGAATTACAGCAGGTGACCTTCCCATAGAAAACATTAAGTTCTGCTCTCTGCAAGAACTGAGGCACTGCTGAAAGAGCTTCATCTCCCACAGAACAACTCGTTCCCTCTGTAGGCACTAATCTATTTAACAGAGATTAATTGGTTGTGACTGGGGTGAACTTGCTCTCTTTGACATACGCAACCTGCTCCTTCGCAGAAATGCCCAGGTGGCAGGACATTTTGCTAGATAAATAAATAAATAAATAGATGTGGGAAAAGTGAACAGTGAGGTAGTGGGAAGGAAATCTACTTCCCAAAACTGCAAAGGTCATTAATTGCTGATTAATTATATTTTGTTAGTTAATTACATATTATATTCTCCCATTATACCTTGAATGAGAAATTGTATGGACTAATATTGATGAGATGAAGTACCTCCAGGGAGACTTTAGCGGGATAAAATGCTTGTTACTTTAGAAGATGGCATGTTGCATCCCTGTCAGACCCCTTTCCAGAGACCACATGGAGTCGGCTTCCCATTTGCCATACGGAAAAAGCTCCTTCACCTTTCCAAAGAATGACAGAAAAAGAGGATCGGTTTTTAATCACTGAACTCAAGGACTAAGCGGTGTAAATTAGGGGAGTTTTCTGTAATAGAAAGCTGCAGAAGAAGAACCTTTCCAGAATACAGTACTTCTGAGTTTCACTGCTATTTCTGCAAAACTGACATTTTTATAGTGGAGTTTTGATATATATATAAATAGATACATATTAGTTTAGTTTTATTTATTTATTTTCCCTGATGAAAATAGAGTGATTGTTTTCAGGACACGTGAACCTGTTCTGAAAAATCTTTACTTGTTGCATTCTATTTGAAGTTCTTTTTGGAACCTTTCAACCATAGCCAGTATTCACCAAAGGTGTCAGAGTATTTTTCCTTTCCACCCTCCCCAGCATCAGAGTTTCCTGACTAGATTACATGTCTCAGGATTGATCACAGAATTCCTTTTTCAAATGGGTTCCAGACAGCATCCCTGTTGCCACCCTGTGACCCTACCCACAAAAGTAAATGTGGAGACAAAGCTTCAAAATAACATTGCAGTAGCCTGTATCAAGACAGTATGATGTCAAACACAGCTGTTACAAAATGTTTTTGCGATGCTGATAATCCCCTCGAGGCCACATTATTCATACAAAATGTTAATAATATATGTTAATTTTAGGAAAATGCTGATTATTTATTTTAATAACTTGACTTAGGATAAATATTGAAATACGCTCTGAGATCATTTTTTTCAATTAAACCAGCAGAAAATAATATATATAAATATATATATATATAAAGTAACACAGAGGATGCAATCCTATTTAATTTGTTTTGACCTCTTTTGTAGGAAGACAAAGTCAAGCCAGGACCACAGATAGAGAACTGCTCTACAAAACAGTTTTTGCCTTTCTCTGATGTTTTAATATTTTATTTGACAGTATTAAAAGTGAGCATGGAAAGGGTAAAGAGAACTTTTTCTATGCATGAAGGTAATCTGATTGGATTCAAAACATTTGAGAACTCTGGAAACAGTAGGGTTTTCCCAGCAGCACCTTCTTCAAATGAAAAGGAAAAGATGTGGTCAGAAGCTTGATTCTCATTTCATTTATACTGGTATAAATCAGAAGTGGTGATAAATCTAGTAAATAATGCAGGGACTTTAGAACAAACTGTGAAATGTGTAATTTACAACAGCTTCAGAATAACACAGTGCGGTCCTAGAACTAGTCAACTCAAAGACAGGAGAAAATAATGTTGTATAGAAACAACCCAGAATAATGCTTTCTCATTCCATCCTAGGTCAATAGATCAAACAAGCCAGAGAAACATTATGGACACTATGATCTAGAAATATAAATAAATGTAACTCTTGATAAGTAATGATTCCTTTAAGCATCAGCGAGTTTGAAAGATCATTTTACCAAACTTTTACCAAACACCCACATGAACTAACAGTAGTTCTCAATGATTCAGATGAACTATCAGAGTAGCTTCTGAAATACTACTCTGACTGTAATTGGGTGTTTGTTTGACTTGTAAAGACTGCAATAAAACTTTAGGGTTGGGAAAAACAACTGTTAGCCATGTTCTCTGATTTTTTTCTTCTTTTTCCAACCTCATGAGTTGTACAGAAAACTCATCCCATTCCTTCTGCTGTCCAGTACCCTTTCCCAAATTGGATGTCTGGCTGCCTGCTTGAGCTAAGTGGGGCACAAGATGCCAGGGACGTGACCTTCCCAGTGACAATGGCACATATGGTAGGATTAAAGGAAGTCTATAGTCATCCCTGCTACTTACCTCAGAAGCCTATCTTAATCCAACATCTCCCCACTCTCTCACATTCTTCGGTATGTGCACAACAGAACTGACAAACAACATAGCAAAGTTATTTTTCTTCAAAAGATTTTTTGTTTGTTTCCTTACAGGCCTCCAAGGAGTTCATATATACCATTCCTGCTTTTGTTGTTAGCTAAGCTCTTCTAGACACAATTTTCAACATTAAAAAATTGTTTAAATGTTTTTTTTTTTTTTTTTTTCACTTCTACATGGAATGCATAACAAATCCAACCAGCCAACAAAGACATGGTCTTATTTACCCTTCAGAGTAGCCGAACTTTTAGACATCTGTTAAAAGTCTGCATGGAAGTATAAACACTAAAAAATACTTCCTAAGACTGAGCACATCGCTCTAGGAGAGGTGGAATTACCACTGAGAGTTAAGAAAGGGAAACTGATGGCTTTACAGCACTATCTCTTCTACCCTTCTATAAACCTGAAAAGTTACTTTGGAAACATCCTAAACGGAGGCTTTGCTGGTTGGCAGGGGGATATGTTAGAAGCAAAGCTGTAGAATGCTTTTGGAAGTCACTTTTCAATAGTCTACAGGATTGACAGATTTTGTGTGGTTCCATGAGATTTCAGGACATGCTTCTTCCATCCCTTCTGCTTCCCAGCTACATGTCCAGCTGCCTGACATTTTGAGTTGTGGTTGAAACCATTAGGAAATCTTTACATTATCACGTCAAAGGAGTTACACAATTTCTCCCTCCCTCCTTATTTAGTTATTTTGATCTCCAAACATTATTAGTTTTTAATAACAATCACCTAGGTCAGCAGTTCACACTTCTATCTCTTTCTTCTCTGTAGTTCACTGTAAGCTTTTTCTACAGAGCAGCCAAGTTCAAGATACATGTTGGATTTATTCTTTTATCTTTTATAGTCTTTGTTTTATTAGTTAAGGGGAAATTAAAGCAGCCAGAAACCTATTATTCTTAGATTTAGCTAAATCAATGTAACACGAGTATGCACATTTTATTGCTTTTCAAATCTCTTTTGTGCAATTTGATTTAATTTTCATCTTCTTGAAAGGGTATTTCTTATCTTCAAATCAGGGTTTTCTGATCCTGAAACAAGCTGGAGTCAATGAGCCATAGTGGCCACTAGGCCATTGTAATGACTAAATCTTTGTAAAACGAACTCAGAACAACATACAGTTAAAAGCATAGTTGAAAGAAAGCTTCACGGTGGAGGATTTGGGTAAGATGGTAGAAAGCCTAGAGGAATAACACTGGAAATCACAGCGGCACATTAGATTAAAGCAATAGGAGTCAAGGAGAATTTCATCAACTCTCGGTATAGAGCTCTTTTAGGCTACAACATTAAAGAAAAATGAGAAGAAATTACATTCAAGCACTGAAAAAAAAAAAATCTCTTCAGAAACTGATGAATAAGGCAGTTCATGATCTGCATCTGAGGTAAGAAGAGGAAAATACTATCCCCAGCAAAGCTTAACAAAAGAATCTCCTTCCAATGAAGTACAACCTCAGCTGGCTGTGAAAAGTCCTTCTTTGGACAAAAAAATCCAAGAAACCATCTATATTTGATGACACAAAACACAGTAGTGATGGGGAATGACTAAGGGAACAACACAGGGTAAATCACATCTTTCCATACCAGCTGAGATGGGCAGGGATCTCCAAAACTTAACTGCCCTATCGTAAGACAATCAAGGCATGTAAACTAATCCTTATGAAACAATATTCTCACTACTTACTAGATTTTTATTTTATTTTATTTTTTTTAATGTTAAGAATTTGTAGCTGTAAAAGGCACATCTGGAAATACACAACAACTTCAGACTGGGAATATGGGGAGTCTGAGAGGGTTCCTGGATTCTGAGATCTCTTATGGAAGCGATTCATGGAGTTTGCTTTTCCTGGCTTTGAGACATATTTTCCACTATTCAGACTTTTCCAGATTATGAAACCTCAAAGCATAACACAATGTTAACCATACTATGGATTAGGATAGTCCACCATGTCCATTCCAGAAGGATAAAAACAAGAGTTTGTGGTAGTCATTCTTTTTATCTATACTGCTCTGACAAGGCAACAGGTACACTGTGTTCATTTACTCTCATGAGAAAATATACCTGTTCATTAGCATTTCCTCCTTTTCACAGAAATACATCATGCTATCAGACAACACAACTGGACAAAATTATTATTTTGTAGATTAAATTTCTCAGTAAAACTGATGTATTGATTTTGTTTCTAACAACATGCATGCATCTGTATTAAAGCTGTTCCTTGGGTTTTTAAATAAAATATGAAAGATTAATGAGACAGAAAAAAAAATAAAGAGTTTTGTAAGGGCAACAGCAACTTGTTGCATAAACTTTTTAAAGGAAGAAAGGACTCAAGAAACTTACAATTGAATAGAAAGGAACTTAACATTTACTACTATTACAACTAGTCTTAGTCATGTTTTTAGCTATTCACCCAGCACTGTCATGGAATATAGGCTCATATAGAAACTTCCTAACCACAACCTTGAAGTGATAGAAAAAAAATGTAGAAAAAAAGGCTAAACACAGTATTTCAGAAAAGCACACACCACTCATTTGTATAATAGCATCAAAATGTTTATTGCTATTCGCCATTCCTTTTTGTAATGGTGTGAAAATACAATACCTTTTCCCCATTGCCACTGCAGCTTGGGTGGTGAGATGACATCTGTACTGAGCTCTTTATAGGTATTCCCAGGATGTCTCCATTGTATATTTGGAACATAATGCTAGACGGAAGTGGTTCAAAACCTGTGTATTGCTTTGAAACTAAATATTTGTACCGAATAGCAGCTGCTAGTGCATTCATTTTCACCAAACTTCATGCCCGTTACACCTTATTACAAATTGAAGTGTTATGCTTGCCATTTGGAAAATCAAAGGTAAGTCACACAGCTGTGAACTCATCTGTGTCATAAAAGGGTAAAAACAAATCAGACAGCAAGCAATTCAGTCCTCTCACACTATGGTTGTAAATATGAGCAGCAGTTGAAAGATGAACTCAGCAGAGAAAGTTCAGCTGCACGGAAGCCCATTACAGACAAGAATTCCACTTTGTTTCATAATGGCTTGAGCCTACAGAACATCAGTGTGATCCAATGATTTAAATGTGCAGCTTATTATTTTGACAGCAGCAGAGACTAGCAGGAGCAAAGAAGCAATACTGGTGGTAGAGATGATGACCTAACACTAACCAAAGAGCAGCATTTATAGTCTTCTCACATTTCATATTTACGAATATGAAAAAATATAATGTATATAATCTAATATAAGATTAAAAAAAACATGTTTTAACTAACTTCTCACTTCTTCTTATTAAAAAAAATAAAATCTTAGCCCAGCTAAATTTTTTGACATTTCCTGCAAATACACTGGAGGTCTCAGGCACTTAAGGGACTTCACTTTCTGTTCTCATGCAACCATACTACGCTACTGTGGATTTAGTTATATGTGTTAAGAGAATTACCTGTAGCACTGGAACCTGGAGCTCAGTCCACCACTGCTTTACTCTCATAGCAAGAGTATAACGTGTGACTAATGCATGACTGATTCATTTCCAACCTCCATACTTCTGAAGTTCCTCCAGAGAATGCCAAAACTAATTCTGGTATACGGAAAGAAAAATGAAGGACATTACTATGGAAATTAACATTTTATCAAAACATCATGAGTATGACTCTCAGATACCCTCAGATAATCAGTTATCACATTAGGTGGAAACAGTAATGACAGGGAAATGGAAGAGAGAAAGCAGGAGAAACAATAATTTAAAAAACAAAACAAATGGTATTTTCTGCCTCCTCCAACTCTTGTTGGTTTCCCTTTTTTTGTTGTAATACTCTATTCCTTGTCATTAACAGGTCTGTAGGAAACAGTTCTTCACCCAAGGTCACGTTCAAGGCCTTTGGGAAAGCAAGAGATTGAAGCTGGCTATCATGAATCTAGCTTTACCTTCCAACAGTCAGTCACCTCTCTGAAAATAAAACCCTCCAGAAAACAAGGATTCCATATTAGAAACTTGCTTTGTCATTCCAGAGGCTTTGCAGCAGCAAGCAAAGTCAGTACATTTAGCTCCTAACATCTGTGTTCTAAACCCGTGTGTCCAGGTGTCACACAAGATGGGAAGAAATTCCCATTAACTCATATGACAGAGCAGAAATCCTTAAAATTGCAAAGGCTCAGTCTTAGACTGAGATCAAATATTTAAATGCATAATTCGGGGGTCAGAAGTGTACAGCTAACCACAAGATCTAGATGTAAGAACTGCTCAGTAGAACTACCCTGCAACGTATATTAATGTTATTACTCACTTAACTAAAAAGGTATTTTTGTGAACAGAAAAAGGAAAACACACTACAAAAGCATAGGCAACTCATTCTCCCCTAACACAGGCCAGACATTTAACTCAGTTATTCAAAAGCTCCCAGTGCTATCACTTGGATACTACAGTAAAAAGAAATGGAAGCTGTTACTTTCTATATGGAAACTCTCATACTTATTTATTTAATGACAATTTAAATTAATTTGCAATAATCAGAGAAGAGAAAACCAAGTATTTTGACTTCAGACAAACTGAAATAAACCAGGGAAAACACCTCTTAGCATGTTAAAGAACCAGTAATGCGGTTCTAAGTGGGCTCTCAGGCTTACTTAGATACTCTTCTATTGCCAGCTATAGGCTGTTGTAAGAGCCAGTTATTATTTTGCTACATGGCTCAGCAGCATGGGTAAGATAATGCAAAATAATCTACTATTCACACGTTAAGACAGTTATCTAGGGTATGTGAGAGAACTCATAATTTGGTCTAACTTTCTATTTCCATTGGTTAAAGAGAAGGCTAGAGGACTCAAATGAGTAGATTACTTCATTTAGGAAGAATTAAAGCAAGGCTCTTGTTGATCATACCAGTGGGGATGTTCATAGTTTCAATTTATCACAAATAGGTAGCACTCCCAAACTAACAAGGCAAAAGGCTTCCACAGGTTTTCACACAAATAAATAAATAAATAAGAACCATCACCCCCACCAAACAAAGCAAAGCCAGGTTTGGTTTGTAAAGAAACTGAATAACATAAAGAGATAAATAAAGGAAATATTTATATTAAATGCATTATATAAAAATACATATATATATATATATATATTCCACCTATGAAAGGTTAACACAAAAATCTAGTATTTCATACCACCACTGCTATTGCTCTCCTTCTACTGAATATTCTACAGGCGTACTATGAACGACACAACTCAAAATTCTGAATGTAAATAGACTTACAGCCAGACAAAGGTTACTACATCCGCATCAAATTGTGTGTCTATTTATTTTCTGGTTGGCACAGCCATAGCAAACACTAGTCTAAATTATTTAAGGCAATCTCTCAGTGAGTCATGAACATTTAAAACTTATTATTATGTATTAGAACTTAAAATCAATGCAAAGTTTGCATATCTGCTTCCCATGTAAATTAGTCTTTAAAGAATATTTTTTTCTGTGCTCTTTTAGATTAGATTCACCTCCTTTTCTAAATGCAGTGCCTCCTGCTCTCGCTTATTTTAGATGCCAAAGATTTTATTTGAACAAATGATAAGCGGGGAATGGAAATTGATTTGAACCTGCCTATCACATACATTCTGGTATAGTCCTTGGCCTTCTCTTATCTTCCTGCTATTGCTGTAAAACAGTGTTTTAGAACTTCAATGTGCTCAGTTCTTCATGATGTGCCCTTTTCATTCTCAGAGATGTTCACCCTATTCAGCGAGAAGTACAGCATGAAAATAGCTATCTATCAAGAGATTTTTCATTCTTGTGTTGGCCTTGGGAAAGCCAACCAGCCACAGTATCCCCAACCACATAGCACCTATGTAGCTACCATGAAAAGTACTTTCAGTTGTACCAAAGAAAAACTACTATATCAGAATGAACATTAGGATTTGTCACTCCTTGGGGAGTAAGGAAAGAGCCTTACTCTCTGTAGGCACCATTTTGATGGTGGGCTGCAGAGGATGTAATAGTGGGATAATACTATGCCAGATTCAGGCTAGAAAGGGCTATGATGCTGGACAGCAGAACGTTGCTCTTCACTTGACTGAATGACTTTTTTTTTTTTAAAAAAAAAAAAAGTATTATATTGTTATAATTTGCTGTCATTGATTTAATGCACTTCCCTTGGCAGTAAATTCCATGTAACAGCAAAAATATTATTCCTTTTCCAGACATATAAGGCATAAGCACTGAGCGCAGACTACAAACAGCAGCAGTAGGGTTAAGGATTCCTGCCTAGTTCCTTGCAGGCAAGTTTTAATTCTTCCAACTAAGCATCTGAGTAATAGCAGCAACAGATTTTAATAATTTACGTGTTTGTGTGCAGTTCCATGCAACCCTGTTTTAGCTCAGTTCTTTACTCCTAAAGATACGCCTTTGTCTCCTGCTTAGTATTTGACTTATCTCCTGCCATGATTTTGTTTATTTTTGTCCTGAAAAGATATTTTTCTTTTCTTTAATGGATTCTTTTTGAACTTTGCTCTTTCAGAAACATAATCTGACGGGAGAGTTTTGTACATCTGTATCATGCTCATCTTTTAGTTCTCCAGACTCATCATTTGACAGCTGGATCATTCTTATCCAGAGAAATACTCTGAACATGCAGACACTGTCTGGCGCCAGGTGCACTGCGGTTACTGAATGCCAGAATCACTCGGATGGCACGCAGGACCTTCAATTATTCTAATGTGATCTCTTGCTGTTCTTGGATTCATTCCGGTTGGAAAAGTCTAGCCGGCTTGCTTGAGCAATGCTCACACACTACTTTCTTACTCAAGGATCCTTCTTTTTCCTGAAGTTTGAAATAAGCTGGAAGAGTACACCACATCTGATTATTAACAATTAACAATATAGACTGGAATTCTAAGCTTCTGCATCACAAGAATTGGCACTCCAGTTTGAATATCCTCAAAGTAGCAGTACAGATTAACAGACCATGTCACCAGCTGCTAACCAGGGTGTCTTGTCCTTGCTAGTTTACTTGCACTGTGCTGCCTGGCTAAACATATTGGCAAAAGTGGTTCCTTTTATCTCTTAGGCACCTTAGCTACTCTTATTTACTGTGAATACCAAAAAGGGGTTGTCTGTCAAAATCCAACTAGTCCTTAATGGGAGCCATCATGCTTTTGGGTTGATCAGATACTTAGAATTCAGCTTTCTAAAGAGAAGGTACAAGTAAAGTATGTCCCACTGGATGCATGTTCTTTCTGGCATTCTCCAAACTGCTGGCTCATGCCTGTTGAAAAATCAGTGCACATCACCAGATAGCTTTTATAAATATATCCTATCCCATAGGCTTCTGTGAAATAAACATTATAATTCATGTAGGCAGAAAGCTCAAATGTCAGAAAAGTTTGAGCTACATTTGCGATCTCTGTTTCTCAGGTAAACAAAAGCTGTTCACTTTTATTGTTGTAGAATTCAGTGCAAAATATAGCTTGCCAGGTGGTAACCTCTGTGCATCTTCAGAAATCAGCTATCTAAAAGTCTACACAAAAACATTCCAGACCTATGGTACCAGAAGAGTCTGAGTTCTCATTCAGATCTCACCCTGTTTAGTTCTGGAGTTGTTCACAATTGCACACGCAAGATCAGAATTATGAGGCCCATTCTTACAATGAGAAAAAGTAATTAATTTTCTAGATTTGAAATGGAAATTATAACTGATGTTAATACATAGGGAGAAATCGCTGACTTGCTGAAAAACAATTCCACAAAGCAAGGTTGCTGTTTCATTAAAGAGACCTTTATTGCATGGCAGCTCTTGCCCCACAGACTTCAGCATTCCCATTGTCCTAGAGGGATATAGCTACAGCTAGGGAAGGGGGTAGTAGGAAGCTCTCATCCTGGACCAAATGTGGTAAACCAGAAGGTAATTTGGGCCATAGAATTTTTGCAAACAGATTATTTCCTTCTGTCATAAACTCTTTATTTGCTTCCCTTTGCTTAAAGAAAACAAAAGCAGATGAAATAAAAATAAATTACAACTTCTCTTATTTTTGGCATGTGTATGAACTTAGAAATACGCAGTTGGTAACCCAGGAGACAGCAGCCATCCATTAAATTCATGCAGTCGATATAAGGTGAGCAGTGAAAACGTATTCTCCGTACACAACCCCACAGAACTGCGCTCCAGGCCCTTACAGGGAGCCCTTCAGTCCTCGCCCCCCCTTCACCACCATGTACAGCAAAATCAACCAGCTGCGTAGGCTCCGGGGTGCTGACTGCCATGCGAAGAGCAGGGACCGATCCCAACCTGGTTTCACAGCAGGACCGAACATCCACCAGCAGGTACAGCTTTGGGGCTGGAATTCAATAAAAGTCCATACCCAAAATGGTCCTAAATCAGCTGCTCATTGCCAAAGATTCTTGTTAGTTGATTGCTTAGTCGAGACAACAAATTTGTTAAAATTAATTGCCGATTTGTTTGTTTCAGCTTTTTAATAGGAACAGGCTTTCCTTCCGAGAGACTGTGAAGTGCATGCAAATGTCTGGAAAATTCAGCTTTTGCCCTGAAGATGATTAATCCAATGCAGCTGTTCTCCTGGAATATTTTCAAATGTGTTCAATAAACCTTAAAGATTTGTTACAGAGTGGTGACAGAATTATTTTGCTTGACTAACTTCACATTTTCATGAACTGTGAAAGCTTAAACTTTGAGAGAAGATAGCTTACACTGGTTTGGATGATTAATAGGCAAGAAAGCTTTAAATGAAGAGCACCACCAGGATTCTAAGACACTGACACCACCACACTGTTACTGTGTTAGTTATTCTGGCCTCAAGAAGCTTATTTTCCAAGGACAGCGGCATAGCACTCACCGTCCTCAGGACCTGTACTTTTTCTATCTCATAGGTGCAAAATTCAGCTGCTGCTTTTTTTTTTTCCTATAGCTGTTCATGACACATGAGAAAAGGTAAAGAAAAAAGTCTGAATTAGCACACCTTTTCATGATTTGAAATCAATCCTCATCAGTTTAAGCTCATCTTCCTGATTTTCAGTCATTGCTCCCAAAACACTTTCTAGATGTTTTCAGTGAATTTATACTTGCTTCAGCTGTTTCCTCTGGCTAAGCAAGGCCTTAATTCAAGTGACCATTTAATTGGTTTTTTAAATTTAAACATGTTGTTAAGCTTTGTGAACATTAATTTGTCACAGAGGTAACATTAACAGCCTCAATTCAGAAATAGACATAACCCCTTGTTGAAAGATGGCCCTCACTAGGATGCCTTCCTCAGTCAGTACTTCTGTGTTATGGTGTGAGATTTTCAAGGGCACTCTAATTTAGCAGACCAAATGTTGTTCACTTGCAGGTTGGCATTTTTGAAAAATTACGCTGCTGCTGAACAAGGCTGGATTTGGAGATGGTTTTGAAAAGCTTTGCTGAATTGCAGCCTTATTCTGCTCATCTATTTCAGCATAGAAATGTGTAGTCCAAGCTTCCAATTTATTTCTGGCTCTCACATTTCCTCTCTCACATTTCTATTGGTAACCACCACAAGCCACCTGCTTCCACCTGCTTCATCCCCTTCTATAACAAACCTCCAGTGTATCCCTGGAGGATATTGTCTAGCAGGGGATAAAAGAAAAGTAGCATTTCTTTTAAACATTCCTTTAACTTGATGTCTTGGGACTGGATTTCATCCTAACTGCTGAACAACGCAGCCTCCCACAGATTGTGCCCTTCCTGTCACGAAGCAGCCAAAAGCAGTTCTGATAAACACACACCACCACAAAGTGCTGCCTTCTCTGTCCTGTACTCTGTATCTCTGACCAATATAATGCAATAAACCATATTGTCATCTTCCCTTTATCTCCCTTTCTACTGATAGTTCTGTGAACAAATCAAATATGTTCATTTTTTTCTACAACAAATTGCATTCTCTTCCAGGTCAGAGTCACTGATTGCTGTCCTTCATGTCCATCACTTTTACTTTCTCAAACATCTCTCTCCTCTTACAAACACTTTAATTTTGTGCTACTTTTCTTGCCTCAGATGCATCTAGCTGCTGAGACTTGGTCAGAAGGCTACCTCCTGTTTTGACCCCTGGATATCTGCTTACTGAGCCTTCTGCATCCCTAGCCTGCAAACTCCATCAGCAACATGCAGCCAGTGAAAGATGGGTAGGGAGATGGAAGCATTCAAACTGCTCCTTTAGCTCCGGAGAGATCAGTTTTGACATTCCTGCACTTTTATCACCATGGGCTTAAACTTTATATAAGCATCTATAACCTTTCCTAATTGAAAGACACAGAGAAAAATCCAGGCACAACTCATTGGTGACTATGCATGCTATATGACCTACTCTTATGCCAGTCTGGTGAGTCTCCTGCAGATTATTTCCACAAGCAACCTTAAATGCAGAAACGTAACAGCATGCATTTGAATTCCAAGTTTACTAACTAATAATTTACATGCTGTAAAATATGACGATTATTATTCAATCAGAGACTGGAAAATTATTTCATGAGATGCAGATAACCAAAGAACGAGAATTTTAATGACAAAATGCATCTGCTTCAAAGAATTCATCCCAAAAGTATGATGAACAGTGCCTCATTTGTGATTTTTCCCTTAAAACTCAATTGCTACTTCTGTTCTGCAACATCCTGTAAAGTCTCCACTACATATCGAATTAATATGGAAGATGAAATAGTTCTGGAAAACAAAAAAGACCAAAGTATTCTGGCTGGTTACTTGATCAAAACCATTCACCATTTTGCAATGTATTTAATCCAAAAAATAAAATAATTAGGAAAACATTAACATTGGAATACTTACATTATCTGTTAAATAATATTTTGCAGTCAAATCTATTTGATTATCTAAATGTAATTAGAATATTTAAATTTTAAAACATCACAATTCTAAACTGCATGACTAAATTTTTGGATATGAAAAATGTTTCATTTCACCTCCCAAAAATCTTTATATTTCATTTCACTGCAATGACTTAAGGCTAGGATGAATTGCCCTCTACACGTTCCATTTCTTCCCTGGCCTTTGAGCAGATGAATTTAATTATCTAATTTAGATGACATTTCAAGATTCATATGTAACATTAATAAGAGGAGAATTTTAAAAATGAAGCAAACCTATTTGCTCTTTCACAGTTCTCATTTCTCTAAATGGGAATACAGTCTTGTTTCCCTATGGCCAAACAGCAAGTTCTTGGCACAGGATTCAGTCACATTGCTTGAAAGCTTTGTGGTTAAACAAGCTTTCACCTGGCAATGGAGCAAGGCTTACTCTGAACACTGAGACTTAGTTCTAGTGTGATCCTACCATGAAATAAGAACTCCCAAAACAAAGAGCTGAACTTTTGGGATAGCAATTTTTCAGCTATCAGAAGCTGGAATCTCCAGATGACATATTACTGACCACTGAGTGGCAGTGTAAGGAAAACAATGGCAAAAAACAAAGTGAAAACCCATTCTGTCTTCTGCTGAACTCATAATGTCACAGATACTACGTAAGCATTCCAACAAAATATCCCCATTTGGAAAGCCATGTTTTTATCAGAGAACACGTGCTGATGTACCATACTGTGTTCTGGCCATGTTAGCTGTTTACAGTATTCCATATACAAAGGATTTAGTAAGGAATCTGCATCTGTATCTTAAATACATACTGTGTTTAAGAGAAGATTAGAAAACCTTTAGCTTCTTTAAGAAAATTCACAGAAAGTTTGTGGCTGTCTGTTAGATTATATAGGACTGAAGCCCAAAAAGCTGAAGGACCATAAATCAATGTGTCAGTAAGATGGATATTGTGAAAACAAACAAACAAAAAAGAACAAAACCCAGCATTCAACACCAAGTGAATATATAAAAATAAATAAATATAAAAGACTTTCTTGAAGAAAGTTCTGGAACTGAGGAATATCAGCAACACATATTGTGTTTGTTATATATAGCTATAATAAAATAATTGCCCAAAACAGTAACCTTGAGTGTGGGGTTTTTTGAGCTTTCCAATAACACTGCAAAAACAGGCCAAAAAAAAAAAAAAAAAAAAAAAAAAAACCTTTCTGACACAGAGAACAATAAATTACCTCTATTAAATACCAGAAGCACAGACCAAACATCAGATACACAAGTCAAAAAAGTATGTGAAGAGAAAACTTCAACCAAGCTAACAGATTAAGTAGTTGCACTAAGGTTTATTAATGAGAGCCCAAAACAGACATAATGGGCTACCATTCATAATCTAGTAACACCTAACTACCCACCTCCTGTGATCAACAGAATGCAGGAAGAATATAAAAACACATTGGGATGAAATATTAGTGTTACCAAAAAGGAATTCAAATACAATCTCCTAGTTCTTCAGTTTGCACACTTCCCTCTGCTCATTAAATACTCCACTGTATTGAGGATTATTGGCTAAAACAACACAACAGGAAGTTTTAAAAATTGAATGTGGAAACTGAAAAACTGAAAATATGTCTTGTTTGCAAATAGCTAATTAAAAAAAAAAAAAGTGTGAAAACAAGGAAGAAGTAGCAGTGCATTTTACACAGAAAGGAGAAAGGTGGCAACAAATGTCTGGGTGCAAAAGTCCAGAGGCTAGAAAGAAAAAAGCAAAACAGAAGTCTCTTTCAAGATACAGTACTTCTACACAAAAGATTAAACCTTCCTCCTTTTATGCTGCTGCTTAAGATGTGGGTTCATGTGCAACTTAAACGCATCTGAACCCATACTCACATCTGCACGTCCCTGCCCTTTTTTGTGTCACCACTAAAAATTGTTGATATGTGGCAAGCCAGATCAAGTTGCTGATACGGCTGAAAGTGAATTCGTTTTCTTCCTTCTGATGCCTGCATGGCCACACAATTGCTAGTGCCATCAAGGAAAGCAGTGTGCAGTCATTCCTGGGTATGAGGAAAAGATGGGATTGTCCTTTTCAGCAGCATTTACAGGCTCTTTGAGTGATTTATGATAGCAAACCTAGGAAAGTAAGATCGTAGAATAACTACATTTTTTCTAATCTTTCCTACTATTCTGAATTATGAGAAGCCTGAAACACCCAGTTAGAGAAGTTGCAATCAAGTAGGCCACAAGCTACCGAGCACCAGAAGGCAGTCTTCCAAGACAAGCAGCTCAGTCCATTCACAAACTTTCTGTGCAAAAAGCGTTGAATACATGCTGGCTGTCCCACTTCGGAGTTACTTGCTCTGAATGCAACAGACCTAACAGGACATGAATCATGATGCAGTAATTTCTGTATAGTGTGTTGTAAAACATGAAGCCAAATACACAATATCGATGCAATTAGGCAAAAATTAATACCACACAATTATCTTAGCACAGCCTCTTCAGGGAAATTAGAAACGTATGCCATCAGAAGATTATCAAAATGGCCGACAGCTGGCGCTATGCGCCAACGGCGCCGGCCTCCTTCTGACCCACCGATAGGCTCATGGCCTCCCGCCACATTTCCTCAGGCCATGATGTCCTCAGGTATTATCCACTAAAATGGATCAATCGGAGTAAATTTAGGATTATTTAACAGCAATTTATGATCTCACTCAGGAAAAAAACTCTGAAGACGATGCCACTAGCCACAATATGGGTTGGATCCTATGGACACCACAAAAACACAGCAATTATATGCAGTATACCAAAGCAATCATCCAGTTTCCCACTTCTTCATAATGCAATTAAGGCCATAAGAAGCTGATTAGAGAAATTAAAAACAGCTGTGGAAAAAGACAGATGAAAACTATGCCTGGCCTGTGCTGAGGGATACAGAATGCCCTTTAAATTTGTCCTGAGGCATTGAGACTTATGTCCGGGGAGCGTGACCAGACTGAGGGAACAAATTATATCCCAGACCTGAATGTGGTTTATACTGAGTGACCCACTGCTCAGCCAAACCCTCCCTGTGGTTCAGGGAGGACTCACACGCTTACCTGGGGAGGCCAAATGTCAAAAACAGTGTTACGGGGCATCTGTAACCCCCTGCAGTGGCCTTTCAAGCTTGAAGGGTGGCCTTTCCCTCCCTCACAAGCACCTGACAAAAAGCCTGGCCAAATTCTACCTCAGAAGTATCTGCAGTGTTACTCACTAGGAAAGGTGTTCTTTTTTACTCTTTTCTTTTCTTTTCCTTTTCTTTTCTTTTTTCTTTTCTTTTTCTTTTCACCTTAAAAGCTGCATTTCCCTCCCTGGCCCTCTGGCACTTTAGGGAGCTCCCCTCAGTGTGTTCTGGAAGATACGGGCCCCAGTTGGGCTGCCTTCCCCATCCCCGCATGCAGGCACACCTGGAGCAAATCCTGCCCTTCCTTCCTCCCTGCGGTTCAACAGAGTGACCGCTTTCCTGCCTCTGGAGAACCCCCTGCTCCCCAGCACCAACAGAGGCCCAACTCTGGTTGCCTCATCCTGAGGGTCAGTGGCCCAGAAACTCCATATGCCTTCCCAACCATTTGAGTTTAGCATAGATTAATTTCTTTATGGTTACCTATGCCAAATCTTCCCTGCTGCCTTTTATCTCAGTGTCGTGGGGGGCCAGAGGTATTTAGATATCTTGAAAAAGTTTGGTAGCATATGAACACAGATGATCACATTTGTTAACTCTCTTCTGCGGGTCACTGGTGAAAATGGTACATACAACAGCCATAACTCATCAAATTCCCTTTTCTAAATTTAAGTATCAACATATTGATTGTATATAATCTGCTTTCCCCTTGTAACAATGTTAAACTTAATTGCCATATGGTCACTACTACAGGGCCTCCCTCCCTCTGGTACCTCCTAAAATCGTTAGTTATTTGTTATGAAGCACCCAAGTATGGCTTTCCTGAGACAGGGCCTGGGCAGGGTTTGGGAGGCAGTAGGCCCCAGATGGTTCCAGCAGCCTATTTTTCACGTAATTCCTGGCAATTACTGACTGCATATAAACGTCTCTAAATGCAGGACGGGCCAAGATAGCTTTCTGGTGTAGTGCTCATAGAGATACTCATGAAATGTCATCAAATGGACATGAATTGACAATGCCTTATTGTTTTAGTCAAAAAACGAATACTCCAATAGAAATAAATCAATATACCAGACAACACTGTAAAGTGCATAGTGACAGCAAGACCATGACGGAAATGAAAATTTGTGAAAAACAAACTGCTAGGAAAACAAAATTTTAAAACTGCCACTTAGCTTCAAAGAACCATTTGGAGCTCAATATTTTCCAGAGATCATCATAATGACTGCATTAAATCATTGGGTCAGGGTCAATGGGAGACTTTTCTATACTCCTACTTAGTAAGAAAGCTCTTCGCTTTTTTCCCCCATCACCTTCTCTCCTTTGGTTCTCTTCCTGAACAAGCACTTTTTTGCCAGTCTTAGCAATCTCTCTCATATATACTTTTGCACTTTGTTTTAAGCTGCTAAAGCAAAGGCAATGTTTATAATTTGATCAACAGTTTACCTCATACATGGTGCCTTATTTTAGAAAATGACGGTACCCTCAGCAGTGTGCACATTGAGTGGCTAAGCATTGGCTGGCTGACAACACCCTGAAGAGGCTGTCCACAGGTGGCCATTACAGAAAAGTATTTCCAGTAAACTTTGGTGCTATTTGAAGCATCCTTGGTGATTTGATTGCAACTATCAAATCACAGTTTGTCAAATTTTCAGATTACAAAAGGACTGATGGGGTGATAGATAACAAGGGAGAAACTATCAGTTGCACAGAAAAAAAAATAGATCACTTGAAGAATTTGACATATGCAAACTCAATGCTGATGTAAAAGCCAAACAAAGTCAGATATCAAAGAGCAACACATCAGGTTTTAATTAAGAGGGGTAGAGCCTATTTCAGGAAGTAGCAGCTAATAACATAAGGGTCACAATAGACATGCAGCTAAAATATCAGTTTGCAAAGCAATGCCACAGAAAATGAAACAAAGAAGGAAAAAACGCAAGGATAGCGTGTTCCTCACATAAATAACGAAGTGGGGAACAGGGTAAGATATTTATTATTATTATTATTATTATCATTATTAACCTATATGTAGACCACTGACTGCAAAACCAGCCTTAAGAGGAAGCAGTATCTGACATGTAGGCAGGAGATGAGCCTGTGCCTTCTTAGAAGATGGATTTGCTTCCTTCAAATGAGAGATTAGCTCAGCAACAGTTGATCGATTTGTGACTTGCTTACGATGCATGTGCATTGAAAAACTTGAAAAGACAAAACTGAGTGCTACCTTGTTCTTTAATTCCAAACCAAGAATTTACAAGAACCACCAGTGGCTATCAGCTCAAGGTAGATCATTTTAGGTTGAAGAAAAAAAGTCTTAATTTCTCAGCAGTAATTGTTGTTATGTGCAATTGGAACAACATATAATAAGAAAAAATGAATGAGAAAACATCTATTGTCTTCCAACTAAGCATTGTAGTCAAACGGAAGGGTTTTGAGTTGCTAACGTGCATTGTTATGACCTTTGTTACAAAAATTATTATACTAAATGAACTAACAGTTTCTTCTAGACTTAATGTCTGATTTTTTTTTTCTGTTTCCATGTGAGCAATGTGGAAAAAAAAAAAAAAAAGTGTTCTCAAGAAAATCTTCCGTCAACATCCCTCCCTTTGTCAGCAAGGGCAGGCAGCACAGCTTTTAACAGCTTGCCAAAAAAACCCACATTTTTTCTTTGCATTGCTTAATGTGTATTGCAGATAACAATGCTCTGAGACCTCCTTGCTCTGCTTGTGCTCCAGAGACAGAGCAAACATCTGGCACAGAGACCCTGGGAGAGCCACAGGTGGCCAAGAGCTGCTTCATTTGCCTAGAATTTCTTGATTTGGGAACTACTGACATCTGAAAATCTGCTTTGAGTTTGACAGAACTCAGAGACGTGTGTTGCTTAGCAATTCCTATTAAGGGTGAAATTGGACTTTTGATCCAGCTTAGCCTGCCAAGATATACAAAGGTTTTGTGACTTGATGAACCCATCTCCATAAGTTGCAAATTCTGGTTTGTTTGCATTCTCCTGGCTTTCTTCCTGCCATCCCACAACTCTTCAGCTAATAGAGGGAGTAGCACCTCCATGTAAGCCTGGAGGCAACAATTTTATCCTGCTTTCTTGCAGAAGAGGATTAGAGTAAAGGGAGTTTCTCAAGAATTAATAAAATAATAATAATAATAATAAATGTGAAATAATGTTTAAATTCCAGGAACTGACAATATAAGAGAGGAACAGTAAGGGCATGTTTTTCTACAATGAGATATGGTTTCTGACTAAAAGCTAGATGCTGACTAAAAGAAAAGCTTTGCAGTTTGAATAAAAGCTTTGATATGCAGATATCAGGACAACCCAAACACTCCAGCTTAAACTGAAAACAAGCAAATGAAAACAAATAAAACAACAAATAAAAAACCAACTGTTCATGATTGATGCTGTGAAGGAAAGTAGGGTCTAGAAATACCCTTAGGTTTTAGTTTGTTTTATCTATCTCTGTATTTCTTTTGTGTTATCCAAAATGAGGAGTAACTTTTTCAGAAAACTCACGCAAAGGCTGTTTTCAGTACTGCATGTTCTACTGAAATAACCATAAATCTAAAAGTACCTCTCAGGTGGAATCCTGGAACGGTTTCCGGAGAGTTTAGGGAGTTAGAAATTAGCTTTAGTCATGAGGACCTGTAGGCAGAAGGCTCCCATTTCCATTGCAGGCCAATTTCAGCCAAGAAACATAGTCTAACGTGGATGGTATTGGCCTATGCAGATCAAGCCAGGCCCAAGATGGTGCTTTAGCATGAACAAGACTACTATGTAGAAAAGGGTCTTTTACTGAATATTTTAAAATCTGTGGGTAAAACAGGGAGCTGTGTGACAAGTAACGTAGAAGCGTTCACCTTGGAAGACTGTCAGAATGGAAAATAGATGTACTGCACTCAAACTGTAAATTCACTATCAGCTTCCTCATTGGTAAGAACAGAATGAGAGCAATTGTTATTTGACTGCTTATTTTCCTATATAAAAAAAAATAAAATTGTTGGAAAAAAAAAAGAGTTGGACATCATTTTTCTTATTTTTTACTCCAGAATAGAAATTTACAGCAAGCATCTACCATGTTTTTCCCTGAGAGCAAAGTATATGAAGTTCTATGGCAACACTCAGAAAGGAGCCCTGTGCAAACAACAAAAAATTTAAATTCTCAGAACCCATTTATCTGTGATTCCTTTCGACAGGAAAATCATGAAAGGGTAAGATCTTGATTAAATTTACGACATCTGCCTAGTAAATGTAGGCTTGATCACTGCAAGATGCAAGTAGGAGTGGATTTATAGGCAGAGATAGTATCTTTAATAGGACTAATGCTATAGTCTAAAAAACAGACCAGCTTTCAGGACATGCAGGCTGAAGCTTCGATCCTCACCGTAAAACATAACTTGAAACTAGTGATTCAAGCTTAACTTTTGCAAATTAACAAACTACACCATCAAAGAAGATTGTGCCTGCAACTGAGCGGAGCAAATAATGCTAAAAAGTAGAAATTTGCAAAGTCATTAGTTCCCCCTAGAGGGGAATGGTATGTTTTGTCACAAAAACGGAGTAATTGCTGAAAGTTCAGGAATATCAAAAATTATAAATTGGCCAGAACCAGTATATATATTGATCCTAAAATTGTTGTGAAGCAGAATCATTTCTTCTGTCTCCTGCACTGTAATGAATAGTATAATTAAGTTTAAACAGTTCTTCATCTGAATTTAACTTTGAAAAGTGGTGTTTGTATTTCAGTAGATAAGAAGCATGGAAAAAGTACCTGAAAGTTTGTCTGTTCTTTTGCAATTCAAGGTCTCATAACAGACATTACTTCTTCCCCTGGATTCACCAACATATAGGTTCAGTAAGAAAATTCCAGAAGTAGAAATGAAACAGAAACCTTTAAATCCTTATTTTAAAAATAATGAAGGAATAAGAAATAAGAAAATGGCAAGACCTCTTGTGTGTTCTTCCTTTTTTGCAAGTTGAAAAGTTCCTTGATCCAGAAGACTAGTATTTTGAAATGGTTAGGAGCATCTTCTTATGCTCAAAGAGACACTCATGGTTGCAAAATACATATTCAAGAGATCTTCCAAAGAGAAGTGAAAAATAATGGTGAATATATGAATGGTGAAAAAAATATTGGTGAAAAATAATAATAATAATAAAACATCACTCATTTCAGCTTCCAAGACAAAAGACACAACTTCCTAGGAGAGGTTTCTCTCACTGGTGTCTATTTATCACCCCTTATTTGACAACTAACAACTCTTGTTTCCACTTCTGTGGGTGATGGGAATACCAAGTAATGTAAGACACCAACCTCTCCAGACCTCTGCTTTCCAGCTAAGGTTCAGCAGGAAGCTGGAGGTCATGGATCTCACACAAGAGGAAGTTTCTGAATTGCAACCATGGAGATTGTTGTTGTTTTTTGCGGGGGGGTTGTTTGTTTTGGTTTTTAATGTCAGAGTGGTCACTGACAATGAAGCTCTGAATAATATCCATTAATGGGGGAGAATTAAAATGTGAGGTACTAAAGTGTATACTTCTAAAACACAACAATAAGCAACTATTATTAAAATTCATATTTATTCTGAAATACTCTTGTGACAGTGCAAAGAACTTCAAGCTAAAACAAATTCTTTTTGAAGCACTGCTGATCCTTCTGAGAAGACAAATTAAACTAAGCTCTCTGGAATTCAGAGCACCTATAATGGTTTTTCCAGAGTGAAGTAGAAGACCAAAGTAGAAGACCCAACAAAAGTTGCATAGAACAGCTAAACAAAATGCAGGAAATTAATAGAATCTTTGAATTTTGGGGGCTAAAAGGAACCTTAAAGATCACCTATTTCCAAGCCCCCTGCCATGGGCAGGGACACCTCCCACCAGACCAGGTTGCCCAAAGCCCCATCCAACCTGGGCTTGAACAGGCATGTAAAAAGGTGTGTAAATTGCAAGTTTTGTACTGGTAGTGTTCCCTTGTGTATTTGTGTGTACCTACAGAGACATGAGCTATAGAATTGGAAGACAAATGACAATTGTTTTGGATGTACACAAGGAAACAACAACAACAAAAAAAATCAGCAAGTCACCAACGTAACAGTTTCTGGCAGAACTGGGATTTCAACTTAGGTGTTCTGGAAGTCAATTTAATACTCAAAACATCCTTTCCTTTTTTAAAGGGCTTTTTCCAATGGGGGTTTATTTATGCAAGTAGACAGCAGAACTTGGCAAACATTTTAATAACCACAGCATCTGATGCCAGGCTGTGCTTTACCCAGGTAGCTTGATTACATGGAGGAGCTTGTTTTTGCTTTGTTCCATTTCTAAACAAGCCCTGATAGAATATTTAGCTCAGCAGGATCCATATCCTTTTAATTCCCATGAATGATATGCAGTTAGTGTACCATAGTACGTTCAAATTTAATGTACCTTCAGTTGGATGGCATTCTGCTTTGTAGAAACTTCAAAACAGCTTATTTTAAACGTGCAGTTCTTCTCTGAAAAACCTCTCTGCAGGAAAATTGCAATCTGAAGAAAAAAGGGAAACGTGAGGGGGCTCACTTTGGCCAACGTGTGTTGCATATTTCTCATGACTCTGTATCTACAAAGAACATTTCCTAAGGAATAAGGTGGTTTTGTTTTGTTTTTTGTAGGATTTCCATCTCATGATCACCAGACATTCCCACGTGAGATAAACAGGAATGAATAAAGATCCTAAATTCCTTTAAGCATGCAGAATTAAAACCACTGTGAGGTTTATAAACTAACGTGCTTTTGAAAATCACCATCAAGGAGCCAAACAGTCTAGCTTCCCCTTTGAATATTGCTCTCAGCCTCAACGAGACACATTTTTTTGTTCAACTTTCTCACAACATTCACCTAAGTGCACTTGCCAGCATGTTTTGCCAAATTAGAAAAACTTCTGCAGAAACCATCTGCTTGACATTGCTTACATATAATAAAGTATCACTCAATACAATGTATTGGAAATGTTTGGAGATCTTTACATGGGAACCAAAATCAGCAGTGCTGACTCAGGCAGATCTCCCCCCCGATGTCAGTGGGAACTGTACCTGACTGAGTACTGCTGGATCTGATACAGAGCTTGCTGCGTAGTGATTGCTGCTGAGTGACGTGAGAACATATGGTTATAGTTTAATAATACCAACTGTAAAGGAGATGAGAAGGAAATTTTATAGCATTTCTGGCGTGCTGCTCTTTTATAACTAACAGAAACACCCAAATGATTCATAGAAATCTGCTTCTGTAGCAGTTTTTCCCAGCTTCAAGTGAACACTGAGAAACTATTGCAAAGTTAGATCCTACCTCAACAGGAACAGTTTGAGTCAATCTGTTGAGATAAAAATGTGGAACACTAGAAAGAGCACATGTAAAGTCTTAACTTACGCTTTACGATTTCTCTCCAGATTGTATTATATTACCTCTGGATGAGAATGCAGACATTTCAGTATATACTGCTTGGCCCAATCTGAAGTAGAAATAAATTCTTCACAGTACTGACGTTGTCGGGCTAGTGGTAGCAACATTCAATTGCTATACAAAAGGATAACAGCTTCTCATATTGCACCCCAAATTTAGGTATTACAAAATTACAGCTTTTGTAAGTCTAAAAGTCAAGTGCTATAAAATATGACTGAGATTACAGCCATTGCGAACTGCGATCACAAAAGCAATGCCTCTAGGTTCATTCCCCTTCCCCACAACAGTTGTAAACTGATAAAGAAAGGCAACGCTTGGAAAATAATGAAGAGAAGCTGACGAAGGTATCCACAATCTTAACCACAGCTTTAAGGTAAAGGATTCTGCACCTTCAATACTTCAGAACTATGAAGGGGCTATATAATAGACCCAAAGCCCAACAGCAGGTGAAACTCTTCCTATTACAACACATTAATTATCAGGTACCCATCACAAAGAACACAGTTTGGTTACAGCTCCCATACACATACCTTTTTTCTTTAAATTCCACAATAAATATTCATGTGTTTTGCTTTAAAGAGTTTCTATTAGTCTTGGCGTATCAGCCATGGGAACACTTCCAGATCGTGTCTCGAAAACCTGTACTCCTCTTGCACAGACAGGAGGACATAAAAGCTGAAAATCCCTGCACCTACTCCCTATGTTTCTTTGTGTGATGAAAGCCAAAAGCAGTTGGAAATCCAAATACACAGATACAAGAGAGCTCTGACAGCAAATCTGGAAGTAGTACAGCATTATAATAAGCAGTCATCCTCTCTGCTAGGTATGCTGGAGGGTAGACTTCTTGGTAGGCACACTTAGCCTTCCAGGACAGAGACTGAGAAATTTCAACTGCATTATAATTCAGTGTTTGACCTCTGTTTTGGGTGAAATCCAATGCATCATCACCTTATAAATTATTGCTCAGGTCACTCCTGAAGCAGACAGTAAACAATGTTTGCATTCTAGTCATGTGAGCCTTAAGAATGGAGCCTAGAAACATACCACCGAGGCTGGAATTCCACAAGGCAGAGAGCACGTGCTTTCCTGGAACTTCTTGTGAGCAGGTATTACGAATGCTTGCTTCGCCTCTCTGCTTGGCTCAGTCTTAGCAATGCAGACAGGCACTCTGGATTCCCTATAGCCTTCTTGGAAGAGAATGCAAAGGGGTGTTTAGCATGAAAACTGAAGTATCGCTATTATTCTCCATAGTATATCCTCCTTTATAAGTTTTCCGTGGACCAAGAAAACTAAACCAAAAAGACTTTGGCCCCTTAAAATAGGGCCCTATGCCTATGTGAAAGGGTGTATCTACCATCCACAGAATCACAACAGCACATCCAGGCAACAGGAAAAGAATAAAGCTAGTACTCCTGGATGACAGTTATGTTAGAAAAAAATGTTTGAAAGTTAAAATAAGGACATTTGGTATACAGGAATCACCATCACAGAAAAGACACCAACTGCAATTTCAATCCAATTGTAAAATAACTAGGTTAATTAAAATAGAGAGGCACCATTCATTTGTCTCATGGTATCTGTTCCCACTTTACTGTCACATTAAAAAGCTATTAGCCTGGGTCAATTAAGAACAAAGGAGAAGACAACACTTCAACAGTTGTGTGTGTCACTGCTATTATTCAAAGGAACCTGAAGTCTAGTTATAGACACTACAACACTAATTTTGGAAAACGCTTACCTAAAATAGACTTCAGAGGAGGAAAATTAAGGTCTACCAGGATTACTATGCCATTCCTGAACAGCTGCTTGCCTGGTTTGTGAAAGATCACTTGATACGGCTCTACCTTTCATTTTGGGTACGTTGTTATTTCTCCTTCCTGCTATGTACCTAGCAAGACAAAAGGTTGAAATTAAACAAAGCAAATGGGAAAAGTAAGAAATCTAGACCACAGCTGTAACTTCTTCCCCTTTACAAGATTAAGGTATGGAAGACAACACGGACCCGTCACCCTAAGTGAAACATTTCCAAAAATAAGTCAGAGCTGAAACACGCATCAACTTGCATTGTTAAACCCAGAGAGGCAAATCCTTGGTATTTTATTTTTGGCATCCCTACATTACCTTGCCCTTGCTGCTCCCACTCTTGGTTATGTTTCTATCTTTTTAACCTCATTTCTTTTCTGATTTAATCTGTTAATTGCTCACTGATGTGACTGAGAGAAGGGCAACCATGGCATATGTCAGCGTATGCCTGTATCACCCATGCATGGTGGTCAAATGTCAACTTTCCTCAACCATCGAGTCTCAAAGTGCAATTTAGCACAAAGTTCTGGTGTTGTTTAGAGAAATCTGGCCAGAAATGTGTTAAAAGCACAAGTCTTCAGTACAGCTGTACTCAGAGGGAGTGGGACACCACACTGCCTGCGATGTGATTGTCTTCACTCACATGTGAACTCAAAGCAGCAATTCCAAAATCGTGCTGGACAGAAACATTTGCAAAGCTGCAGGAGGCACTAGCACTGCATACAGAGTTGAGGTTTATGTTATTTAACACTTCAAAGGAGACAAGTTTCATTTTGGACAGTAGACTTTATTAGAAATTTTCTCCTCATTCATCAGTAAATTCACATTAAAATATGCTGAAGGCAGCTCAGTCTAAACATTTGACATCCTGCCATAACAACAACTTCCAGTTTAAAAACTAGATAACTGGTCGGGCAGATAACTTGAAACATGTAAGAAATGCAAATAAGAAAGCAGCATCTTAAAAACAGGATGAGCCTGAAAAATTAATACATTTCAGGTGGAGATGGGGAAAAAAAAACAACAAAATCAGTAACCCCAAGATGGGTAACAGTTAAATGAGAACTCCACAGACTCTAAACAGATAAATAAACATTATAGCCACACATACATTAAAAAGAGAACCAAGTACTTAGAGTTCATACCACATAAAAATTATAAATTTATTCAAATAAAAAAGTGACAAGCTTTCTAAAATACAAATATCCTAAATTCTTGGGCTAGTGAGCACTTTGTTATAACCTGCAAAACTTTGGAGGGACTAGATTTGGTTTTGAAAACAATAGACTGCACTTCACTTACCACTTCCAAAAGTTGATCTTTCAGACACATATACCAGTTTTTCCTCTCATGTTTTTAAATCACAGACTCTTCTAGACAATCTGCCTAGATTTATTTTATTTTATTGAGTGTCAGAACTTTTGGATATTATAGGCCTGATTATATTGAGTGCAGAGCACTCAAAGATCTTCACAGCTCTGGGGATTTAAGGTCAAATTTAAGCATTTTCCAAAAGTTACTAGTGAGATTTTTCCTTTGCTAACTTATTATATCTATTGGGGTGGGGTTTAGGAGAGACAAAGAAACAAATATATATTATTGAAGAATGCTCTGTTCTGCATGACAGGAGATCTTGCAGGTCAGATTTTCTCTTGGCATTTATCAGAGACATCAATGAAAAACCAATACATGACAGCTGAAGATAATGGCTTTCATGACTGTAAACATAACAGGCAACAGATAACACATGAATCTTGATCAAATCAATGTTTTCACATTCTTTAGTAGTCCCCCGCAGTGATCTGCTTTCACTGATTCAGAAAAAATATATATATTAAAAATTAAATAACACTTGAGTGTCCATCACAAATTTATATTTTGCTGTAAACAATTTTCTGCCATTTGCATTGATGTAGTCCAATGTGAGGCCAGAGGGTTCTAGACATCTTATTGATATTGTAAATAATTTTTCAGAGACAGAGGCAAAGGTAGAATTTCTATGTCATGCAGGCGGTCTCTGCCAAGAGCAAAACGAATTGATCTTCGGCACAAGTCCATTAAAGGCAGGGGTTCCGCTGCAGGAAAAAAAAAAAAAAAAAAGAATTAATTTTTCAGCATCTTCAATTACACTCAGTGTTTTGTTATTAACATAGATTGTGGTGTATTAAGCTGTCAAAAAGATAATAGCATTGGGAAAACCTGACAACCATGCGGCAACTGAGATGCTCAGTAGAAGCAAAGACAGAGTTCTGTGCTTGGATTTCAGCCGTTTCACCCATCATGAAGTTTCAGAGGGAGCTTCCTTACCTGTAAGGCTTAAAATAATAACTCAGAACCACACTTCAGACTTCTAAGGTTGCAGCTTAACAAGTTATTACATTTCCAGATTTCTAACAAGACAAAGAGCTTCTAACACCACATTCTTCACGTGTTAACATGAACTAAGCTGGCAATTCCTGGCCCTCGCATACCAGTTCCTTCTGTGCCTTAGGAACTGGAAATGATACTCAAGGGTAACCAAACTTCTCAGCAAACACTACGTTTCCTGTGACACTCGCTTAGCCTTTCTTTCTAAGAAGGTCATTGGAAGCAAAAAAAATCCATAAAACACCCTCAAAAACCTAGAGGAAATGTAACCTTTACCCCATAAATAAATGAGGAGGATTCAGAAGCCACCATGTGTGTGTTCTCAGACAGAAACAAACACTCCCAAAACACAAAACCCAACATCTGTAGCTGCTCTTAGTTTAATAAAAATCAGTTAAGTATCTGTCAGAAATGCCTGGTAGATAGCACTTAGGCGTGGAGGCCCAAACAGCGATCACAGCACCTCGAACCATCTAACCCCGATCTCCTACCCCGATCTTCAAATCTCGTGGAACTGCAGGAACATGGCAGCATCTCTATTTGATTGTAACGTGACTGACCTCTGTGTTTGTGGGGATTGCAAGGAAATCGTTTTGCAGCAGATACAGGAATAAAGCTGTAAAGTCTCTAACCAGTTATGCCCCTCTTCCAGAACAACTTTAACCAGATGTGTCTGGTTGCACATATTGCTTTAAAAGGGTAAGAGCTTAAAAGAAAAGACTACAGGAAACTTTTTATCTTTACAGGATAAAAACAGTAGTAGCCTTTAAAACCATATTAATACTTCCAAATGGAAGGAAAAAAAAATCTATTATGCCTATATTACAGCAAAAGCCCTTTATAAACTTTTTTTTTTTTTTTAACAAGACCTCAAAATTGTTCAGCTCCCATAGGTTTTGTCAGGAGTTCTTATATGTGCCACATATGTAGATCTACACATCTACATGTTAATCTGCCAATCCTTCAGCTGATATAATTTTAAAATCTACTTGTAAAAAAAAATCATTACAAAGCACAAAATGCCAGATTTAAGGATTGGTTTTATATACTAAAATTGACACACCACTAGCTTCATGGATTTTCTGTCACTTATCCCAGCACCACATTTGATTTGTAGAGTCCACAATTCGTTATGCCGTTTCCCAAAATTGTCCAGGGAAAAAGCTTACTAAGCATTCTGTGGTACGCTGAAAGACTAAAAAGCATATTTATCTTTAAAACACTCCTTAAAATCCACTTCTAGCTCATGTAGAATTTGGTTATTAGAAGTTTAAAAAAAGAGTCCACACATTCCAGTAACAAAGTAGAAACTTCTATACATCGGTGATCTGAGTTTTAATTTTTACATACCAGAATGATGAATGTTAATTCTTAAGGGATGAAGCTGTAAAATTCATTAACCGGGATTAATAAGTAGGAGCAAAAATAGCTCATGATTTCCAGGACACGGAGTTCAACACAAATCACAGGTCTTACACCATAAACAACAATTTTCCAAGTATCTTCCCTGAATCCCTGAGGTCTCATAAAGAACATATAACATAAAGACTAACTGTTTTAAGCCATTAACGGATCACATGGTCCCCTTTTCTCCTAGACAAAGGAAAATGCAAAACATAGCCATCTGTGCAGCCAGACACAGAGTTAATTCTAAACTTTAAAACACAATTTAAGGAAAGGTTAAAATATTTTTCATGTTTGAAATGCTAAGCGAACGTCTCTTTTCTCACATCTACAGGGAGTGTTCAAATGCTAAAGAAAATGTCCCGAAGTGTTTGCAACAGCTGCTAAATTGCAAATACTGAATGTGGTTTTGCAGCCTGAAAATTTAATTATATTCTCTTTATTCTCCTTTCTATCCAACAACACTTCAAACTGGAAAAAAAAAGAAAAAAACACATACCCACACACACAGACATACCCACAAAAACTGTTACAGGCTAGTCCTACAATATTAAATAGACATTGTATTTTCTGGGGTGCTGGCTGTAACAACTCAAGAAAAAATCGTAACGATCGCACTGTAAATAAAAACTTCTTGCAGCTGTGAATAGTCCTAAATGATCAAAAATTAAATTCAGGAAAAGAAATCTTAGGTTTCAAAATAGTTTATAGAACTGTAAAGCTTTTTAAGATTAAAGACTAAAAATGTTCAGGCAGCCTATCTCAGCAGAAGATTATTAAATATTTGCTATGTGCCTCAGCACAAGCACTCTCCCATCTCACAGTTTTATTATGTATTTTACAAATGGGAATCATTTGGAAGAAAGCTTGGGTATGAAGAACCACAAGTTAGGTTCTGAAAACTGGGCAAACTCCAGGTGGTGCCATTTGTATTACTATGGGGAGAGGGCAGCAGAAGTTGTGCTAAGGACTGTGCACAGCTCTTTGACCCCGCGCCCTGCAGCAGCGGGGAGCCCCTTTCAGCTCTGGTGTCCGGCTGCGTCCCTCAGCAGGGCCCTGCCTGGTGCTGGGAGGGCACGCTCACAGCTGGGGACCCTTCTCCAGCACCCTGGGCTAGCAGGGTGCCACCAGGTCCCCGACCTCAAAAACCGGCAGGGCAAAGGCACGCCAGCGTGCAACTGCCCCACAGCCCCACCGCGACCGCGTGGTAATTTCAGAGAGGCTTCAACATTCAGTGCTGGTGCCCAGCCCAGGCTCTGCCGTGGCGCTGATGATTCACCGGCTGCGACATGTCCTCTGTTGGAGCTGTGTGAGGGGGGACAGGCCAACGACAGCACACAACGGTGGCCAGGAGCTGGATGGCTGCAAGGTTGCTCATCATCTGCTCTAACAGCAGAACTGCCTCTTTCACTCACATGCAAACACCAGAATCGCTTTGTGCTTTCGTGGAAATTCACTCAGGAACAAAACCATGATGAGAAACTCAATCCTTCTGGAAAGGAAGAATTCAACCATCTTGAGCATGCCCCGCTGTGCACCCCACCTAAAGCACACACACAGACCTTGTGCATCCCAAACACTCAGCAGTGAAAATGAGAAGAGGATATTGTAACACACAAGAGATGGCAAGGCAGATAGTCTGAAACCACATGGCCACCTATGTATTTGGCTACTGAAAAGACACTTTTCTTCTACAGCACTATTTTTTTTACCTTGGATATTTTATTTTTTTTTAATACAGGGACATTAACTGGTTGGTCCATAGCAAGAGCAGAAAACGATAAATCAGAATATCACAGTATTTACTACACCTAGTATGTGTTATATTTTATCCTTTCTCTAAAGAAATGTTGTATTTTTAGAACAGCCCACAACAGAAGGGAATTGGAGGGACTCAATCCCCCGAAAAACACACACCCAACCGCTTCGCTGAAGCTATGTGGACGCCAGTAATGCTCTCTCCATTAGAAAAAGGAGGAATGAATCACTATGCTGAAATACAAAATTGAAAAAAAAGATTCACAAGAATGGCTCTTTGTACTGAATTCCCAACCAGGCTAAGAAATTCAGAGTGAGATATTCCAGCGCAACGCGGCGAGCTTTGCACAGGAAACCCAACGTTTCCTCTCGGGCTCCAGCAGAACTGAGAGAAGAGCGAGCGGCCACGGCTTGGCTGGTAACGCCGGGAACGGGGCCTCCTTCCAGGCTCCCGTCGCGTTTCTGAATGGGTTCTCAGGAATCTTCTCTTTTACAGTTTATTCTGAAACCTCATTACCCAAAGGTACCTTCTCATGGCTGCGACATCACAGAAAACTGTTTTCTAACAGGAGAACAGAACGGTGACAAGGTAACACTGCTCAGTTTGTGTGGCAGAGGTTAGGTCCCATACGTCCCAATTCTGTACCACCAGCTTTACAAAGAAGGCCCATTTAAAATAAATGGATAAATAAATAAATCCCCCCCGAGCCCTCCACTGCGAGGAGCCGCGTGCAGCTGCTCCCAGCCGTGCGTCCCAGTGGCCCCGCTGATGGTTGAAGGACAAAGGTAAAGCCACGTCTGTAGCTATGAACAAGAAGCGCTCGGGAGCATTTTGCCAATAAATACGCAGCCCTGATAGCAATTCGCACATCATTACCGGCTGAAAGTTCATTGAGTTTTGGCAACTTGTAGCTACTTAACAATCTGGCACGCCAACAAGAATGCCTCATCTTTGTAAACAGGCTTTTATAGTCGAGATACTGAAGTCATTTAGCATCCAGTAACGTTAAATGCTATTAACTGTGACATTACATAATGCTTGTACAAGAGAGGAGCTTTTAGCACAGGACAGTTATTTGCCAAACGACAATAATCATTTTTGAAACAAATTTTTAAAGCTAAACCAACCCATAATGTTTGTGGCTTTCATTGATCTGTGAAGAACATTTTTATCTTATTTTATAAAATAAAAACAGTCTTAAGAAAAGCAAAATTAAAGGTGGTTGAAAAATGAAGTAAGGTTTGGTGAGAATCATTGCCACAAAAAAAAAAAAAATAGAAAGAATTACAAAGAATTTATTTAAAGCTTATTTTGGTGTCTACCAGTGACAACAAATTACTTATATTTTGATATTTTGGTCTTAAAATATTAATAAAAAGCACTTATACTCAGCAAGTCATGTTCGTTTCCAACTGAGGTAGGGAGCTTTAAAAGACTAAGAAAAAAGAAAAAGCGCAGTACCACAAGACAGACGCAATCACACATCATGCAATGAGCAGATGGCATCTCCCTAGCCCTAACTTTGCAGTGCTAACAGTAGTGCCACGAGCGAACAGCTCTCAATAACAAGGCAACTGATGCATCATCATCTTTCTTGTTCCCAAATACGTGTCACTTTGCAAGAGGAATCAGGTGCAGACAAACTGCCTGAAAGATGGAGAAAGAAAATACCCTCTGTGCAAAAGCCTGATGCACAGAAGAATCTTGGAAATTGAGGAAATACATGACGCCTCCGCTCACATCTTAATTTAGGCATGATGTTTTCTATAAATGCTACGTACTTGGTGGATACTGCTGGACTCCCACTGCTGCCCTCTCCTCTCCACCAGGCATTCAGCACCGCTCCGGTCCCAGCCCTGAAGTTCTTTTCCCCGCTCAGTTCTCATCGCACACTTTGCATACCTCCCTGCTGTCTGAGGCCTGCCTGTTCTGATGGACAACCCCCTGCCCCATCAGGGCACCAGTGTGCCCACCGTGCCTCAGACCACAGCACTCCTTTTTAACCTTTTTCTTGAATTTTACCTCTTCCTCTAGATTTGAAAACACCTGCCAAGGGGTAACGTGACCTAAGTATTTCCATTAGGGGGAATTAGAGTATATGAGAATTTATAACTACTCTTTAATTATCACGTACAATAAACATACTAATATATATAAGCCAGCAGTTTGCCTTCCAACCTTCCTGCCAGAACTTAATTATTGTTTTAATTTTACACAGTACAGGCCAAATTCCTTCTCCCACATAATACGGTACATAAATACACCCCCTTTGACATATTTACGACTTCCCCGATGCAACTGATGGAAAATTTGACTTATGTTCCTTAAATGGCACATTCTAGAGAAAGGAAATTGCAAATAATATTTTAAAGAACACAGGCTATGACCGGTCATAAAAAAAATACTAATAAATCTCCTAAAAGCAATGAAAATTCAGTCAAAGCATAACAGGATTGAAGAAATCACTTATCTGTTTTTCCCACAGACGCCTATAAACTCCGCAGCCTAACCCAGCGGCAAGCCGTACCCATGGAATGCCTCGAATATCACGCTTTAGTTACAGCTCAGGTGGGCCAGGAGAACAACCCCTCCCAAGGGTTCTGCTGGTGGAAAGGGAACACCAGAGAGCATTGTCATCTTTCCCCTGTTCCCACAAGGGCCTGCCCAAGAGCAGGGGGTCCAGCAGACGGCTGAGGACTGCACGCCCTCCTGCAGCCCCGCTGCCATCACCTCGCCCCCCGCAGCGCTTTCACATACAGCTGCAAGCCATCCTGCTCCTTCTTCAACAGCGTAACGGGCAGCAGATGGTGAGATTTTGTTATCAGTCAAGGCTGATAAGCAGCATCTCCAGCAGTTGTCTTCTAGGACAAATAAAGCCTTATGTAGCACCACATCAGCACCTTGCTTTTAGCAGACTGGGCAAAAAGTAAATATACAGAAATAACATCAACAACCCCTGTATCTGAGCTAACCTCCAAAAATCTGGTACTTGAAATTAAGTACATTGAAGGAGGAAAGGAAGGTAAAGAAGTCTTAGAGAAAAATGCCTCAGGATTGCACTTTTGCCCCCCTTGTCTTATGCTGGGTGGGGGAATTGGTTTACAGATACCTTTGGCATCAAAGCATAAAACACACTTGTGCAATGTTTAAAGCTTCAACCAGGCATCAGTTAGCAGAATTAAGCTGAAAGAGCAGCAATGAACAAGCAGATATTCTGCAGTATCATTTGTTTTCAGTTAATCCTCTCCAGCTGTGCTTCCTTGAGAGGAAGGGTTGAAAAGCAGAACAGAATGAAAATGAAGCAAACAAAATTCCCCCAAACTAGTGGCCACTTTTCGAGGTTTGATAAGGAATGAGTCATTTGAGCACAAGTGTGAACCTCCTTGCAATTTCTTTTTCACGTTTCACTATTTGTAGTCTGCTTTGAGGAAGATGAGACTATGGGTCCTGCCTCAGAAAGCACCACAGCACATGCCTAAATCCAAGCTTAAAAATTACTCGTAATGATTTCAATTTAGTAGTCTTAAACATATGCCTGAAGCCTGTGGTTTACAGGAGTGCTTTCCCTATAAAAATAATTTGCCTGTCGGCAGTTGTAGGAGGGCTGTATGCTGAGTCACATCTACGCTCTGAAGCATCCCTCTTTTAGGAAGCTCAGTGTACTCTACAAGTACTAACTTAGTGTTGGTCCCTGCAAGTAGAAAGCAGAGGCTGTTAACACCGTACTTATTTTACTACTGAACGGACAATGATAAACTGCAGGTAAATGCCTTGTCCAGAGACTTCACAGGAAGTTTGCAGCAGGACTTTAAATTGCTGCTCCCAAGGCGAGCCCTGCGGAGCTGCGAGGGCCCAGGAGCGTACTTGTCCGTCACCCCCGGGAACTCCGTAACCAGAGCTGGTGCTCTTTTGTCCTCCCTTTCCCTCCCCCTAAAACAAAGAAAACAAATGCCTTGGCCCAGGGATTGATCTCCTTCCCAGCCTGAACTGGGAGCAGTGGGAGTTAAAGACAGGACAGCAAACTGAGATAAAGCGATGTGCTGTGGGGCTTCACCCAAGAGGCTTGCTGCCCACTTTGTAGATGTAAAAATGATTGCTCCAACACAACAATGCTGGCAGGTCTACGACAAATCAAAATACACCAACACGAACACCTTGCAGATGTAAGGAGAGAGGTGCGAGACAGTCTGTGGATTACCAGCACTAGTTGTCAGGGCAGGTCACAGTAGCTCCAACACAGCTGGGCTGCTGCCATCTCTTTCACAACCCGATGAGATACGCCTGACGACTGGCAGCATTGGTTTGTGTGAGTGCAATGCTTATCGTAAGCTCTTCCAGAGCTGACATGTCCGTGGAGCTGCTGGATCTTCATCTCAATTTTAAGTATTATTACACTGCTTCAAAAACAAATGTTTAGCTATGCCTCAAAGGCCTTTTTAGCTCATCATCATGACTTCAGTGTGTGTCTGAACAGCAGTTAAGCACAGTTCTTCACCTCCAGGTGGGCCCATGATCCACCTTAAAAACTGTAGATGAAGCACACTTACAGCATGGGGCAATACAAAGTCTGGCCCTGGGCCCAAACCTAGACCAAATCTACAAACAGATGCACTGTGACAACAATGTGGAAACTCTCCCGAAAACCTTCATTTTCTGAATTAGGGAAGCCAATTTAAATGCACATGTGCATTATAATAATTCCATTTACAGTAATAAAAATCACAGCTCTGATTTGTATTTGAAAACATTTTAACACACTATTCATCCAACTTGCAGATTATTAGCACTGCACTGTTATTCAGAAGCTGCAAAATAGATCCAGATAATAATGAATTTTACCAGCAAATGAATGGAGCAAAGCCCTGTAATAAGCTGTTTTTGTTACAGCTCGATAGATTTGCATGCTCTGAGAAAAAGAGAAAGAGAGAGAACACCATGGCCACTTCTCTTCTGAAAGAGGAAGCGCATCTATGATTTCATTCCCTGTGGGTATCAGGAAAACAGAAATAGTAAGGATGGAAAAGATTTGCTTTCTGATCTTGATTTGTTTGTTCTCCTGCCCTCAAACACATCCATAAAACAACTCTTCACTTTGCTCTTGAGCACAATATGAAGGTACATTGAGACGGTTAACTCCAGTGATGATCTAAATATTTTCTAGTAGAAAACGTACCTAACATAAATACACACTGATTTAAAAACAAAAACACCAAAAAGAAGCACCTGATACTAGAGATGAGCCTAAGCTACAAGCATGGGCTCCTCAGCTCCTCCCAGTTCAAGCTTACATGAGTTGAGCAGGTTGGGAATGAGGATTTGGCTTAGATTAATCTCTAATGCACACTTCATAGCTTTTACTCTCAAGAAGCGCATTTATCACCATTAAATTCAGCTTGTGTATGCCAGGCCATAAAGATGGAACTTAAAACATATCGAGGTGCAAGAAGATTAAAGCTTGGATGAGAATTTCACCGAGTAGATGCACTGGAGTTCAAAGACACTGTTGTTCAGGGGGTTATGGACAGATTTATAGGCAAAGTAATAACTGAGAAAGTTGAAGGAAAGTTCAGGTTTCAAGGATGAACCACTGCAGACAACTCCTGCAACAGGAATTCACGCAGTACAAATAATACACAATGTGATGACTGAAATATTCTGAAAATTTCTTGCATTTTTATCTCTTCATGAACAGTTATTCACAAATGAGCATATAAAATACCCCTGCTCAAGTACCCACCTATAGCAACTTTTATGGTTGTGAACAAGTTTTAATGCTCTTGGAAAAAAAAATGAGTTTGGGGGCAAATCTTTGCCTATCCCCCAATTTAGTGGCACATTCCTGCCCTAACAGTATTACAGCAAAAGACAAGATTTATGGATGAGAAACCTGATCACAACGATTAGAATATTCTAATATTCAACACTGTTAAGTTTTCATAGTTCTTCTTAAGCAGATTCTGTACTTTGGGTTAAGCCAATCACAGAATCATCTAGGTTGGAAGAGACCACCAAGATCATGTAGTCCAACCTCTGACCTAACACTAACAAGTCCTCCACCAAACCATATCACTAAATTCAACATCTAAACAAGATGTTGTTTAGATGTTGAATTTAGTGTGTTAAAGACCTCCAGGGATGGTGACTCAACAACTTCCCTGGGCAGCCCATTCCAATGCCTAACAACCCTTTCGGTAAAGAAGTTCTTCCCAATATCCAACCTAAAACTCCCCTGGCGCAACTTAAGCCCATTCCCCCTTGTCCTGTCACCAGGCACGTGGGAGAAGAGACCAACCCCCACCTCGCTACAGCCTCCTTTGAGGTACCTGTAGAGAGCGATAAGGTCACCCCTGAGCCTCCTCTTCTCCAGGCTGAACAAGCCCAGCTCCCTCAGCCGCTCCTCGTAGGAGTTGTTCTCCAGACCCCTCACCAGCTTCGTCGCCCTTCTCTGGACTCGCTCGAGCACCTCCATGTCCTTCTTGTCAAAGGCCAAGTACAGGGGGACAATCACTTCCCTAGCCCTGCTGGCCACACTGTTTCTTATACATGCCAGGACGCTGTTGGCCTTCTTGGCCACTTTTTTGAGAGAGAAAGGGAGTGAAAGTGTGTGGATGAGAGATACGCAAGCAAAACGACAAAACATTAGAACTATGTGTTGAACCCAGCCAGTTGTCCTTTTTCCCCATCTGCCCTTCTCCCACTGGCCTACTCCACCTACCTGTAGTATTTTATACAACCTACTCGCTGTGTGGGACACCCTGTCATCTTTTCCTGCACTGTGCCCTGCATGCTGGAGCCTCGTGAGAATTTCTAAATACAACCACAATAAAACAGTGCATGTTCATTCAAGATTTCCATTGCTTACAGCTCAATTGTTCTCAGCAGAAACCGGTAACTTTGGTTTTTTTTTTTTTTTTTTTTTTTTTTTTAAATATGTTTTTAGTATTATACTGAAAAATAAAGTTATTGACTCTAGCCAGCAATTAAATGGAATTCAAGACATCTTCTGTATCACACTGCCACTTTCTTCATAGTTTTGCCATAATTAACAGGGTGATGGAATTGACAGCTATCCTACTTAAATTTACACAAACTGTGCTGCGCTGTTTAGAGACAATGAAATTTGACTACACTCCTTGTACCATTATTGCATGACATCTTCTCAAATTCTTCAATTTCAATTACCCGGAGGCTCCAACGTATGCAGATTTCCTCAAAGCAAGTAAAAATTGGCAGCAGTGTATCGTTTAAATTTTAATGCAATTGTATACACGCTAATGATCTCTAGGGGAGATCCACAAACAACAAACCTGTTTGTCACTTTTGTTACTCTAGCTTTGATATTAATAGAATTATATTGAAATAAATGCGGAGTAATGAAGTTGCAAAATAGGCTCAATATACCAATTTGATCCTGTTATTTCAATACATTTATATTCCAATTTCTTGAAATAGATTTTTTTTTCCTTAAGTACAATAATCTTTTTCAGCACAAAACGGGTAGTAGAGACAATCTGAATGATTTTCATACCAAATATAAGATTTGTCACTGTTCTTCGTATGCAAACACAGCTGATGCTCTCTGAAGACATTTCTAAAGCATTCATTCTGAGGACAAACACACTCTCACAGACCAGGTGGAGCATACAGGGCTCCCTTCACTCACCGTTGCTCAGCTCTTTTCCTCGCAAGGTCCTGTTACCATGTTCCAACCCTGGGAAAGCTCTGCCTGAAATTTCACACTGTCGTGCCACTGCCTACAACGTCAGCATTAAAAAACGGTCACTTTGTGAGAAATAAGAGTGTGAAGAGCTGATTTCCATATTATGCATTCCTACACCTGCTCTAGGTTGTTATCACACCCTGAGGCTTTGAAGAACCAGTACAAAATTTGCTGAGGGTAAAGGGATGGGTGAGCAGCATACCAGCCATGGCCCCTTCCCCATCCTACTCTAGGCCACCAGGTCCAGCTCACACAGTTTCTTTGGACCTCTCAAACTACATATAAGGACTCTTCCCTTGGTAGTGTTGGCTTGCTGTTCAATAGAATTAAGACAAACAGGACAGCAAAACGTGAACACTGACTTCTGTTTGGGTCATCTCCTCCACACACACCTCCCAGCTTCACATTTGGTCCTGTCCTTCTGTTCCCGTGCTTTGTTATCCACCCATGGTTTTATGAGCACCATGTTCACAGGACATAATTGATGTCAAACAAGATGAGGAGGAAAAACAAGGACTGCTGACCTACCGAGCAGCGTGGCTGCACTCTGGAAGCAACTACAAACCAGCACAAAGGGTCTGCCTTTATTGCTTCTTAATGATTCATCACCAAATAGACTTCATCCGCAAACGGCCTTTTCCAACTCCCTCCACCCCTGGCCGCCATCTGGCTAATGCAGTTGCACAGGTGAGCATCATTTGGCCTGCAGAGAAGCTATAATGAACAAAGATTTATCAAGGTTTTCAGATCCCAAAGTCAATTTGTAAGGCTGGCAATTAAGACAAGCGTTGCATCTGGGAACAACAAAGCAAAGTGAGCAATTCACACACCTCTTTAAGTACTTGCACAGCTCTCATTTCTGTGCAAAGGAGAATCCCATCATCCCTCTAACAAATACAAAAATAGAAGGAAAGAAATAAAGTATCTACTAGAATTCTTAAAATAATTTCTGTGCTGGTGTTTTCACAGCTTCCAAAAGAGATTTAAGAAGTAATTTGAGGCACTCAGCTTACCGCTCTGTGTGTGTGTGTATATACAATATGTATTTATATGTATGACATACATACACGCACATTCCCAAGAACATAAGCAGAGATGAACACCAGAGAAACCTCTGAAAAACCCCCTCCTTCCTACATACATCATTTATTTATTTTTATGTGCTGGAATTAAGCTACTTATGCTAAGGAAAGTGCTTTGATTAACAGCACAGAAAAATATTTCTAGTATTCTGTATAGTAATTTCTCAGTACAAAAATATCAATTAATTTCAACATGGTTTTAGCTACAAGAACATACCTTTTCTTATCTGGGAACTGGCAAATGTGAAGGTTAAGGTTTTCAAGAATAAATCTGTTTGTGTAAGCCAATGCTTGGATACCTGAGTGCAGGATTTCATTCATCACAGTGTCAAGCCAGGAACAGAGCTTAGTGAAGACAAAAAAGCTTTCTCCAGCCCAAATGAAGGGATGGCCTTTTATTGTTGTTGGTGTTGTTTCTGGTCCTCTTTTTCTTTGATATTTATTTCCAGTTTGGGATAGAAAAATTTCAAAATCCCAACTTGATCTAAAATTTCAAACTAGCAACTAAATGGGAAGAGTGTGCGTGTGTGTGTTGGATTAGCGGAATATCACTTTGCTGCTTAATTCCCATTATGTTCTGGACATTGGTCCCTTTACTACCAGCCTCAAATTCTGAACACTAATTTTCATCTTTTTCTTCATGTGATTTTTTTTTAAAAAAAAAAAAAGAGAGAAAAATGTCAGTCTCATTTACACTTGTTGCATGTTTAAACATATATATAATAATAAATTCCACCATTACTGTTTTTTCAACCAAATTTTCTGACCTAAGAAACCATTTAACTCTGCCTTATTTTTTCCTCTTATCAGCTGTCTCCTCCCCTTTCTTCTGTGCTCCTGTTCTCATAGCAAACAGTGTCATTCAGGAAACTTGGGTTTAACAGTGAAATACCCTTATGCCTACTGGTACATCAGGCATAGTGGTATATTTTTCTTTTTTTTGTTCTATAAACCGATATGATGATGGTGCAACAGATTAAATGCTAAATTATCAAAACAAATTCTTTAACTCAGTACTTAATCCAAAGTACAAAACCCCAAAATATTAAAAACACATTCAGAATTACACACAGCCCAAAAAAATGCTTCCCACTAAATTCCTGCTGCTTTGTGTCGACTCAGCCTTTTTCACTCCATCAGCATTGTCAGCAAAGCCAGGGGGAATTTTGCCAGGGTAAATACTGCTAAATGGGGTCCCCTATCCACAGATATTTGGCCTTCTCCCTGGTTGCCAAGTCCTTTCTGCTGTCGGTCTGCCCGTAAGATGAAATGGATATATTTTTTTCCCCCTAAGTACTCACAGTTTTGAGATAAACACTGACCCCTCGGGCATAAGAATATGTCCTTTCCATTGTGATGTCACAGATATTTCTAAACTAATTAAGTTAATCATGTAAACTGAGTAAAAAGTTACACACAGCCTTCCTAGATCATTCTGTTCAGGAATAGGAACAGCCACCCAGACCAAACTTCCTGGGAAGTGTTCAATTTAACCTGTTCTCTAAACCCACCATGCTAGTGAGTAACTGTACTTTGGTTTTGCTTCTACTCCCTTCTCTAGGAGGAGAGATCAAGACCTTGTGCTTGTTTTCAGTCCTTTCCAACTGCAGCCTAAACCCCCCAGCCCAAAGAAATCTAGAGTAAAGACGACTTTGGAGCATAGGGTAACCTGACGCACTTATAACTACCTCCCAAACTGCTGATACTTGTTGTTTTGCATCTCCTTCTTGTCCTTTCAAAATTTATCAGAAAAAGTTCTTCAAAGATAGTAATTCATTAGCATGGGAACATGTTTCCCGTTAGAGTCGAAACGATACCAAAGCAGAGATGGACAGATCTGGGCCACCGCCGCAGTGAGCAGCGGACTGACTTTATCCTTCCAAAGCAGCTTCCAGCTCGAGCGGCAACAAGCAGAGAGGGGCAGCGAGCAACCGGCATCCTTCCCAGGAACTCAGGACAGCCCCCACACATGCTCCTTGGTACAACCATGCCAGCAGCCATGGAGCATGTTCCTGGGACCCGTCCCCATCCCCTGCACCTCCTTCTTTCCTTTGCGGAAGCTCCCGCAGCTGCAGGCAGGGGGACGGCAGGCTGTGCTCCCCCTCGTCCTGCTGGGCAGACGGGGAGGTCGGGGCTGGCTAAGCACGGTGGTACTAGCTGACAGGAGACAAAAGTGCCTGGGAGTGGTGAGCACTACACCAAGACCTGAGAAAAATGTCAGTGAGCAGAGGAAGAAAAGTAAAGGCTTCTTTCATTTCTCTGTGCTATATTTTAGTGCATCATTGTCAACAAAACTATATACATCTTCTCTGGCATTAATGACTTAACTTCATCTGTTGATGTCATACCTATAATACCGTGATTTTTTTTATTTTTATTTTTTTAAAATATATGCTTGAATTTTATTTACAGATGCACGGTCAGCATTCTGGGGTTTGTACATTCAGGATCCCGGTACAGATTGAAATAGGCATGTCACAGTCCCTAAGGTAACTTCCCAGCTTCATCAAAACAGGCAATGTTTTCGTATGATTTGCCTTATTGATGTACCTTCCAAAGACAAAAGCAGGACTATACATTATTCATCACTGCCTTTTACTTGTTTGGTAGCATCAATTAAGACTAGGCTTCCAGGACACTCCTCCCTTTAAAACATCAAAGCCAAGTGACAACTGTTTAAAGCATTTGGACCACTCTCTCCACCATGCAGCCTTGAACAAGAAGCTGTACACTTGAGCAAAGGCAAACTTCATAGAAAGAAACTCGCATCATTGCTTGAAGACCTTCATAAAAGAGCACAATATGAAGACAGTAAAAAGGCTTCGTCTTAGATGCATCACATCTTTTAAAACCTAGTTGTGCATAATATTTCTTATTTCAACAAATTCATGCTTGGGATGATCCATATGGATTTAGCAATTACTATTGACAGAAAAGGTCACACAATTTTGCCTGTTCCAAAACCGTCTGTTCCACTTCTGTGCTCGGCAGTCACAGCAGGACTGAATCCTTGCTTTCAAATATGTAGAGCTCAATTCATTTTCTGTGCATTTTTCCTCAGGGATTTTGTCCAGTTCCGATGAAAGATTCAGCTCGGTCCATTCAAAGATGGATGTCTCAAAAATTGCCTTGCATTGAAGCTATTTAAAATTCTTGAAGGAAATCTCTCTTACATGAAATAGCTTCCTTTTGGGAAGTGCTTTATGGAGATATCCTGGTTACAGAATTTTATTAGCTAGAAAACCACTTTCAAGATGTCCTGAAATGAGAACATGCTCCTAAATAATAATGTACGGGCTAAAAAAAAAAAAAACCAACCAACCAACCAAACACAAATCCAGGAAATTTGAAAAGTTCAGCTATCTGTTAGCCATGAAACACAAACATAGAACAGACCAAAGTTGTCCTCACATACAGTTGTCATCTTCTGGTGACTATCACATCTTAAAAAACTTGTTCTGAAAGTTTGTTTCTGCATGTACTATTTCTAAAAGTTATTTGACTTACACTTTATCTTACTTTAAAGTTCTTTGCTTTGTAGTAGCAAGATGCTTCCAATTGTTCACACCAAAAATACAGCTCTGCGTGGGCGTTTTCCTCTTTTCAGGTTTCGGTGTATGCCCGGCCAGCAGTGACGCAGCTCTTCCCCAAGCTACCCGAGCTAAACCCTACCGCTGCCCACAGAAGTTCCGACCAAGCCTGGGGCTCCAGGTTCCTCCTAAAACAAATGCATGAGGGGGAAGGAAAGGGGCAGTAAGGGATTTAACAAACCATCAGAGAAAAAGACTTGAGAACGAGCCTACACACATTTCTGTCCTTGGTCCACTCCCAGTGCTCGTTGGCCTGTGGGTGCAGACAGCTCCCAACAGACTTCTGCCTTTCAGCGCTGTTCTTCCAAGTAGCTGCTGGCTGCCTCATTCCTGAAACCCCACTTCAAGTCGAAGTTCTCACTTTCTGCATTTGTTTTCCATTGCCTCTCCTAGAAAAAGCTGAGTGTCAAAGATTGTCACGCAGAAAGTCCCAAAAGAACAATGCCAAATTTATTTGGGGTTCCAAGTCAGCCATATCTGCCACGACTTTGATTTTCCTACTTTTCTATGCATGCATCTTATACAGAATGACACATAAGGCCCACAATAGTTACAACAAGGGCCACAAAACACTGCTACTCTACAGCTAAACCCATTGCCGTACATATCTAGCACCTGTAATAAATTTACAGGCCACAACTGAAATTGTTACCATTGATGCCCAATCTAATTACATTTGTACACGAGAAGTAATCTAGAGCCCACAAAGAAGGGAAGTTGACGGAACGACACAGAATACAAAACAGTAAGCAAACCCTAAATTCTCCAATTTTGGGGATCCCCCAAAACCACCCCTTGCTTTGTGCAAGTCACCCTGCAGGCGCAATGCAGTGTGTGGTCTTAATCCTGCGGAGTCTCAGCGAAGCTCTATGTGCCACAGCATTAAACAAGGTTTTGTAAAAACTCTCTTCAAAAGAAAGTAACACCCATGATGCTGGAAATTTGGTATTTTTGTAAAGTGTAACAACTGTGACGCCACCTCAGCATCTACCATTTGCTAAAATTTAAACTATCACTTCAGAAACCTGACGTTCATCCGATAAGAACAGAATAGCACTTTGTTCGTGCAATGCCAGAATACTTTCAGGTTTATGTAGACCTTTATTCTTCGCTTTCAGAAAGGAGACGGTAGGTTTATGGTTGCACCTAGGTGACTCCATTCTCTCCAGCGGAAAAAGGCAATTTATTACAGCTCAGCTACAAGCTTTCTGCAGTGCGGATGGGGGAGCGGCGGTCAGGCTGCGGTGCCAGCCGCCTTTGTTCAACAGCTGTGGCTCTGCTCCCAAGATCGCCAGCCGAGTCCAGCAGGTTAAGAGTGCATGCTACATTTTTCACAGGGATGTGGTCTGTGATGTAAATGTGGTTGGTCTCTAAACTTGCCTTCAGAAAGCACTCTCAGGAACTCAGATCAGCCATTTCCTCCTTGAAATCTCTCATTCCCAAAAGGAAAAGGGAAAAAAACCAAACCAAAATAAACCAAAAAAAAAAAAAAAAAAACAAACCACTGAAGCTTCCCCAGCAGTAAGCTTCTGCCAAGAAATTTTAAGTGTTCCCATCCAAACCCTCCTCCCCTTTAAGCTTTCCATTTCTTGCTGCATTATAAATCACTCTGGGGAAATACCATGGACTCTGAACATCCAGGATATGTTCCTAAGGGGTGAACCATCAAGTATTACTTGTCTTTTTAAAATAAAATGGTGTGGGTTATCTGCAGAAGCAAATTATGTGTTGCTTTCTCTGTATTAATTATTTGTTACAGGGATTGAAGGCCATAGTAACAGGAAATTAAATTAGCCCTTATTTTGGAAAACTGCTATATCTGAAACAGCATAAATATCACAAGGGTCAAACCAAGCTTTGTGGGATACATCAAAATGCTACACAAGGATTATTTCACTTGGCTGCAAAGTGGCTTGTCAAATAACATCAAGATTAATATCTTTTATATTTGAATATAAGAAGAGCTGACCTATGACCATACAGCAGGCAGTACTGTTAAAAATGCCCCAGTACAAGACAGCAGGTATGCTCACTGTCCTTCAAGAGCTTCTCCTATGCACACATCCTCCAATTTTGGTTTGTAAGTATTTCCGCATAAACAGCTCCTAATCAAACCTTTTGTTCCAGGAAGGTCACTGTAGGTTAAGAATAATGCATTAAAATGCTTTTGAAGTATTTATAGAAAGACGTTACAGAAAAGAAGGAATGGTTTAAGCACGATGGCAAGGCTGTGTCACCAACAGAAGTTTCTGCAGAGGTTGAGCTCAGGACACAGGCCCAGTAGCCAAGTTCATAACCATTACAGCAGAGACACAAAGAGAGCGGCTCCAGCCAACAGCGAGCACCTTCACCCAGCAGCCACTGATGGACTGGTTTCAGTAGCACCAAGCGGTGACTTACACATCCAAGGGGCATTTCAGTCTCCTCTAAGTAGTGACAGAAATTAGGGAAATAACATGAAAGGCACAGGGCAGAGCCATGCTCACTCTGACCCAGAAACTGCTTTGTTTACACTTCAGGAAATTTTGGATACCTATCTTTGGAAATTACATGGATAATGAAAAAGCACTGAGAAGTTATTGCTCACATCTGTAAGGAGAACAAAATAAAGTGTCATCAACTTAAAACTAGACATCTAACTAATAAATTCAACATGAGCTGAAAGCCAACAAACTAGCATAAACACTTAGCAGGATTAGTTAGCCAGTGCCTACAAAACACACAAAAAAATATTAAAAATCATTTTTTCAACACTATTAAAAGAACTACAGTGCTTTCTGGGAATCTGGAAGCTTTGTGAATGCTGAAGCACAGCAGATGTCAAAACATGGCAATCACAAAGGGCATGCTGATGCCTCCGACGCGTTTCCTACACACTGTTGATCAAATCGCTCAGGTCAGCGTATCCGTGCAAGCACTACGCACGCACGGAGCCAGGCCATGTCCATCACGCTGCAGGGCAACAAGCAGCCACTTCTGAACTGCATACTTGTTTTGCGCTCAGACCTGACATGTTCCTCAGGGCACTCTTTGGGAATTTAGAGGAGCTCTACGTCAGCTGCACAGTGTCTTTGCCATGTCTCTTTGTAAGAGAATCTTGGAGGGCTCAGGAATTGAAATGAGTTTATTTCACCTATTTGGATGCAGGCTTCACTGCTAAAGCAGCAGAGATCCATCTCACAAGGCTGATACAATTGCAGTGTTTGTCCTCCTACTGCCCACCCTGAGAACAATGGGAAAGTGCTGGACATGACACAACAGAAACTGGTAGACCCCTGCCAAAGATTTCAATACAGGTTTGAATAGCTGGGAAATCCCTGTGTGGATGAAAGGCCACATTTCTGTATTACCATAATAAACTCAACTGACATGAAGTAGGTCCAGAGTTGTATCCTAAATACAGCACCCTCACAGAGCTCTGCGAGGACCTTGGCTGATCTGCCCATCACACGCTCCTGAGGCCACTCGAGTCCAGACAGAACCGTCATTTTCCTCTGGCAATGGCAACCTGTTTGGTATAGGCAAGTCACTGCCACGCGCAAAGAAGCGAGGCTGCTCCACCTCACATGGGCTCTGCAGGGCTCCTGTGGTGAGAAATTGCAACAGTGAAGGATGGAGAAATGACAACAAGAAAGCTGTTCTGGTCTTTATACCCTCCAACCCTCTCATATACACACTTTGTTTTTGCTTTAGTACAATGTTTGCTTCACAAAGCCACATTTAAAAAAAAAATAAAAAGATCTTGTACTTTCAATTTTAGGGGGATTTTTGCAGAAAATGCATACTGTGGTACAGCAATATAGTCTAACATACTGACAGCAGAACGTATAGCTTGGAGCAGACCTGTGCTAGGAACATTTGAAAATGCATCATCATTATCTGCCGTCCTCACTGGAAAAAAAAAAAAAAAATCATTTCCTTTCCAAAGCACATACGTTAAAGTCCAATATCCGAAGACTTTTAGGTTTTCCTATTGCTATTACTGAGAAATGAAAGCAAAAAGCAAGTCATTTAAAGGAAGTGACCTTTCTGCCAGGCTGCCTTCCATTCCAGCAGCTTTCACACAGTGAGAAAATCTCTGAAGGTATTAACAGTGAGCATTTGCAGAGCCTTCAACACGAAACAAAGTTTGTGCAGTTAAAAAACAGCACCAGGGAAAGACGTTCTGAAAAGGAGCCAGCTGTGCCACTCGGGAGGAAAGGGGAGGGAGGCACTTAATGCATTAAGACCACATGCTTGTTTATTTCTTTTACAGACAAAAATGAGTGATTGAGACCCAAATGTCTCTTTATTTCTCAAGAATACACAGGAATATGCTGGGGTATCTAAGCCGGACAAATGAACTGTAACATCTGATCGCCTCTGGAAGAGCTGCAGAGCTTAGGATGTTCATCCTGTGAGGCTGCTCGTATGGATGCCATGCGACACACACTGCTGCCCCACAAGTGCGATGACCGCAGTGACCGTGCTGCCGAACGGCCTCGCTCTGTACCGACGGAGTGCGGGCACCATTTGGCAACTCGCCCTGCCTACCCCGCTGCAGAGCAGCTACAAACGACATCAGCTACGCTCACTGCAAGCCTCTCTAGTCTAAAATACAGCTTCACCTTCGTTATATTCAACCACTGCTCATGAATACCCTATTTGCATTTTGCCTTTTAAAGCGCCAGTGGGACCTTGTCCTAAATCGTTTACCAACAATGCTCCATTGCTCTGTCAGCATCCCTGTCTTTGAATAGCAATCAGAAAAATAAATAAAAAAAAATAATAAAAAAAGTAAGGGGACTTGGGAACATTTTTCTGAAGTAGATTAAAATATGAAGGCTCACTTAAGTGTCTGCAGTTGCTGCAAATAAGCCCAGAGATGAGGTTACTCACTTGCCAACACCAAGAGCTAACCTGAGTATTGCTGGCAAAATTTGTAGTGTTAAGTTAGTAGCAAAAATGCCTGCCATATTAATTATTCATGATGAATACTCTCTTCTCAGTTTAGTTTATCATGACAAGTTGGAAAGAATCACAGTGGCTCTTCTTGGCAAGAAGGGTATCGGAGCTCCAGCTAGGATGCGCCCAGCCTAATTCCATGGCTGAACTCCTCAGTCTCAAGGAGTGAAGCTGGACGTCAGTCATTCCATTTAGTCATACTTACGAGCCTGAAAAAAAGCTCTTCCTTCAGCAGCTTTCAGCACATTTGAACAAAACTGACTGTGAAATACACTCAGAACACAACAGATGGCTTATTCTGAAAATGGGCAGCAGAATGTGTCAAGGAGATGGACCCAGCAAGTGTCTTTCAGCAGTGAATTAAGAGGCACGTGGCAAAGGCAAATGCTCAATCACACCTTCAACTCCTTCCAGTTTGTGGCAAAAGTTAACAAAAAGCACACTTCAATTTCTCAGATTTGATGCAAATTAAATACCTAATCCAGTTTCCTATTACAGAATCATTCAATTAGACTATATAGTAAATGAGCAGGCTGCATTAACGTAACTCTAATGTTTCTAGCGTTCTGATGCACTAATTCAACATTTAAGCCCAATCTAAGATTGACTGAATTTAGCTTGGAAGAAGAGATTAGAAGTCTCATACTACAGGACTTATTAAAACAATAGCAGTAGTGGGGAGAGGATGGGACAGAGAATAATCAAAGGCTGTAACACTGTAAAGAGCAACTGCTTAGAAAGCCATACAACTTCAGAAACAAAAGTAGCTTAGGAGGAGTATCAGAAATGAGCCATGGAATAACCTCCCACATCAGAGTACAGAAGTCTGATTGAGTCGTAATATTATTAAGCCGCCTTATTGAGCTGCCTAAGCTTTATCTCACCTACAGAAGAGTTGCTCTGCATTTCTGCAGTATGCTGCTGGTTGGCTCCTGCTCCAATTCCATTTAAATAACTGGACATTTAAACCATTTTTGCCTGCTCTCTGGGACTGCAAACTGAGGCTGCCATCTCACCAAGCAGCACCATCAGCGCTGCACACAAGACTGCATCTACAAACTGCAGCTGGCAGGATGAGAAACTGGCACTGCACTGCCCAGATGTAGGAAGGCCACTATTAGACTTTTTCTCCATCTGGAAGTATTTCATGCAGCAAAAAACAAAGACGAAAAAGCCCCTGTCTTCTGTAGACACACAGCAACACACGTGTGCATGCTCAGAGTCAACTGTAGTGGCTGAAGGAACTGGTAATTACAGTGGTTCAGAAATGGCTTGATTTCAAGTTGATAATGTGCTTATTAACTATTAGCTTCTTCTATTACCAGATGGGATGTATAATGTGAAAAATAAATGACAAAACACTTCCCAGGGTTGCTCAAATGAATGATTTGTAGCTGCAGGCATCTAGCAAGTTGTGAATGAACACTGATGTAAAAAAGCATCTCTAGCTGGGACCACAGTAATTAGTCTTTATGAAATTCATTGGAACACTGTCAGGGAGAAGAACGAGAAATGTACGTAATTTATGCACAATCATTTTAAACAATTGGTAGAACTATAAAAAATTAAACCAGATATACAGCATATAGCATGCAGCACCTGTGGATTTCTAATCTTTTCTAACAAAACCACTTTCCTTGAAAAAATGTTGATTAGCATAGGTACAACAAACAACACATAATTTTGTCAGCCTAAATTATTGCTTCTGCCACCACCAAATGTCTGTCTCCGATGTTCTTCCTGCAGTACAAAACAACGTAAATGGCATCCCTTTCTGATTTCACCTATGACATTGCCTTACTAAAGTGGAATTTCCAAGGAATGACCACCTATGAACTATTAAATTAGTTGATGCCATAATTTATTGCAATTTACATGCTTTTAGCATAACAGTGATGAATATAATAAAGTGACTGAATTATGGCCAACCTGCCATATCACATTTAGAATCTAATACATGGGACAGTTTTGTTAGTAAAGCATCCCTAATGTCTACTCATCCCATCCAGTGCTCTTACTAAAAACCACCGTGTGCTCCTGATGTTACGTGGTCTTTCTGCATGAGCAATGTCTATAAATACCTCTCGACTTGAGAGCAAACAGTGGAAGAGAGTGACTTGATCCTGGATGTAACAGAAATGTGGCAGCAGAAGGGGTGGCAGTAGCAATGCAAGTAGAACAATTTATTAGCGTGAGAACTATTCAGACAGACTAGATGCAACAGAGAGAGTCTGACTACATGGCGTGAAATTCTTAGTTTTACTGCCTAAGCTTTTGTTGCAACAGTATGATTGAGCCACCGTTACACTGTTCCACACCAGCAGAGAAGCCAGCCCTCCATCTCGTGCCTGCCAATAATAGTAATAATGATAAATGGATGCAATACAGTATATAATGAATAAAAACTAAGATCCAGCACTGAGCTGTTAGCATGTTATCACAGCAATATATCTCACCTATTCTCAACTATTTTAAGACTGTATGTAAATGTCACTAGATACTACAAAAGAATTTTAATGTTCCCGATTCTCCAGTCCAGCTACAGCTTGTCATGATGAATCAAAAATCATTTTGTTAGGGTTCAGTTATTCTTTATGGGGGTCAGCAAATCAAGTTAACTAGCTGAAAAAATGTTGAATATAGCACCTTGAGAAAAAGCACAAGGTGTCACGACCCGGTTCTACCTCCTGCTTTCTAGATAGGCTTAGGCTTACTCAGCTATCATCACACACTTCATATAGCCTGCCAACCAAAGTATTTTCTTTTAAAACAAACATTTGAATTACAGATTATAAAGAGCAGTCTGTTTAAGCAGGTGCACTGTCAATCGCTGCCATTCTCAAATTTTGCCTTACCTACTCAAAGTCAAGAGAATATCTTGCTAAAATTAACAGAGCATGCCAAAAATCTCTCCACAGCTGTGCAGGATAAAGTGGAGAAGAACAGATTTAAGCTTTAATTAAAACATTCAAAAGAATATTCAATCAGGAAAAACAAAGACAGAAACGCAAGCTTCTGTTCCTTTGCCATCCAAGGTAGGCTAGATTAGTGTTTCAACACCATCTTCTGACCCACTCAGGAATGATATCAAACATACAACGTGCATTTTTTTTTTCTTTAGCCTCTGAAGGGGCATGGAAAGACACAAAAAGAAAAAGCACTGTAAATGGCAACTCTCTTCCCGAGACAAGGAATACAGGGGCTGTGGGAGGCACACAGTAGCTCTAAAGACAAAATTATCTGAATATTAGGAATATAAGTACACCAACAATGTCCATGGCACAAGAAAGACTTTTAGTAAGTCTAGGAAGACAAATCTGCAGAAGAATTTCAAAAGTGGATCTGCTTTACCTATATAATGTAATTGTCTCCTATATTCACCAGCATTTGTAGACTTGTGGTTAACTCTTTTCCATCAAACAGGATGGCAGATAAGTAATAATAAGAGGGAAATAAAAACCTGGCAGGTCAGAAGAATTTATTGGTATCTCACTGAAGCTAGCAAGGTCATGCATTATGCATGCATGGAGGACAGGCGTACACTCATCAGCTTACAGTGCTACGGGGAACTCCCCATCTGAAGCTCTCATCATTTGTAGCCACTAAAAAGGCTGCACTATTTTATCTGAAAGCAACTGACAGGTTAACTGCTGCATTTCTCACGGAGCCCCATGTAGGCAAAGGGGTAGCTCACAGTTCTTGCAGACACCATGGGAGCTCCTGCTGCTGCTAACACACAGGACTGGGCTGTTCTCCTCTAAGCACAGGGCAACACCGAGAAATAGTTCAGCCAACTGATATTCCTGAATATCAAAAAAATAGTGACTTTGTATTAAAAGTAGGCCCTTTCAATTAAACTATTTACATCTACCAAGAAGTGCTAGGCCAAACTAATATTGCATGTTTGCAACCTTCTTTCTAAAAATACACCTTTATATGTATTTATTGATACTAGCTATTATTTCTCTACAGCATAATCATGGAAACTGCATGACTGCACTACTTCTAGCCCACACGTGTTAAATAAGTGAGCTCATTTTGTAGAAACTTTCACACCCAGGTCTGAAATCTGTCTGTTATAATACAGTATTTACTTTTCACCTAGGTTGTAAACTATTAAAACCACAAAGCCAAATCTTGCAGACAAAACTCACATTCACTGAAATCCTAATTGAAAACTTCACAATTTTGAGCAATACTATTCATGGGGAAGACACCAGTGGCGAAGGAGGGAAGGAGAACCTCTATGAATTATTTCATGTTTGTCCACAGGATCTCTTTAAGGGGTAGCCTTCCCCTAAAATAGGATTTGCAGGCTTTTTACCCTCTATTTCTACTTTTCCTTTATTCTTTTATGTATACAGATATCAGCTGTTACACGACATGCACTAGTTAAAACATGGAACGTGAACAGTGACTCCAGTAAAATGCTTATGTGCTAAACAACCACATCTTACAAGCTGAGTCTCCAGATCTGATGAACTATTGATCCTTTTTCTCCTTCTTCCACTCTACCAATCTAATGAACTATTGATTCTTTTCTCCTTTGACCATTTTCTGCTTTGGTTATGCATGCCTCTCCTCCACTTCCTGCATACCCTTGTCTATACACAGCCTTAGGCAGGGCACAAGCTCACCCTTCCTCCCCAGTTCATCCATGCCCTTCTGTACCCGAACAGCTGCTGGTCTGTCCGCATGGTGGGTATCTGACAGAAAAACTCGCCATCAGAAATATACAGGATACTGCACTGATTTGTACTCTGCAATGGAAAGAGCACTGCAAAGGATCTGGTTCTCCCTCCCAGCACTCGCTGCCCTCCACTACGTGTGATCCTACAGCTCCGAGTTTTCCTCGCCCCTACAAAAGTCCACCACAAAGGACCCTCCCTGCTTCCTGAGGGGGTTTGCACAACATAGTTACAGGGGACAAACTGCTCTCAGCCCTTGCTTGGTTTGTTAGTCAGCAGTAGTATTTATTGTGCTCTGCAATTACATTCTGACTGATTTCTCTCATTCCTTAAAAACCTCAAATTACGAGCACAATTTCTTTTCAGACACATGAGGAAAATACCTAAGCCTCCTTGAGACTGCCCAAGTCTCTGCCTGTTTGTTTTTCTACACGCCACAGCTCCATTCTCCTTCCTGCGAAGGCTGGCAGGGCACTGCCCGTTTCAACAGCTCCACTCCCACCAGCCACCCCACACTGCACTTCCAAACGAACAAGGCATAAGGCAGCCAGTGACCACCCCGGCGTGCTGCGTCCCAGGCTGGGTCATGGTTTTAGCCTCCAGAACCTCATGGCAAAACCACTGAGATCTGCATTTTCATTGTTCACAAGCACTCTATCTGGCCTTTCCCTCGCTGAAGCCTTTCCTTTACTGAACAGACGCTGATGCAGGTAGTGCAAGTGCCCGCACACCATGGCAGCAGGCCAGAGGAAGCCATTGATGCCCTTGGTGGTTCCACACAGACCTGTTGGAGTAGAAGTTTAACCAAGATATAAAAGTAAAGAGTTAGTTCTCAAGTAAAATGTTTCTATTATTCTGTACATGTTCAGAAAAGCTGCACTTAACAGCTGCTATACATCATTCCAGCCAAGAGTCTTCCCCCAAAATCCTCTCATTGCTGGCGGCCAGACAGATGAATTACTGCCTCACTACGGCACCGCCACAGACCTTTCAGATCTCCTTCCCATTTCCCTGTGCAGCCTACTTTGCCTTCACAAATCCCTACCCTCCTCTCTGGAGGACACAAATGCTAAATCCAATGACAAAGCTCTACTTTGAGCTTTAAAACTCATCAGCGAGTGTGACCTCAGTCAAAAACCATACTTGCAATTTCTTCTGCAATAGTCAACCATAACCCAGCTGAAGCCAACAAATTTGCTACGTACACACACCTGTTCTGCAGATCTCACATAATCTGGAGTAAATCCTTTATCTCTCATGTATTACTCAATGTATGAAACCAACTGAGTTTAAATATAAAGCAAAAGGCTGCCAATGTGGGTGGTACTTACAAAACCATTATTTTCCCAATTGGATTCTAGTTTTTAAAAAATTACTTGTTCCTTAATACTTGGAGATTAAGGATCAGTTAGGAAAGAATATTATCTGAGTAATACCTAATACCCAAATATTTTGAAAAAGTTTGAAAAATTTATCTATTTTTGGAGGACTGAAAACAATAACAAAAAGAATAACTCATTAGCAGCTTTCCCCCCCAAAAAAACACTATTGTCATAAAAGTCTAAGTGTGAACACTAGTCATTCCTAGATTTTGTTTGTTGCTTATTGTGAAATACTTTTAAAGCCTTTTTATTATACATATATATACATTTTTTTTTTTTCTGGAAGTACAGTGCCAATTGCTTCAAAAGGGGCAATGTGGGATTCCTCCCAGCAACCCTCCTGCTGGTAGGCGTGTACCATCAACCTTGCTGCAACAAGTGATGCTGCTATCACATGATGAATGATGTGTTAGCATGGTCCTAGAGAGTAGATAACGGAGACAAAGAAGAAAGTAAAATCAACCGCTGCTGTCATCTTTACCTCAGGGTAAAACTTAGTGGCTCTCATATCTTCCTGCTGAAATCTGATATTTTTTTTCTCTTGGACACCCGTTCTAGTCCAAACCATTGCAGTATTAAAGGAGAAGATTTTAAATGGCTTGGCAATATACAGGACTAGCTCACATGGAAAGTTTATCTTACACTACTATTTAGAAGAAAAAAAAAAAAAAAAAAAAACCAAAAATTTTTTTTAATTTTTTAAAATGGAAAAAAAAAAAAAAAAAAAAAAAAAAAAAGCATTTGCACCACCTAAAATCCTGGGTTGTGTGAGAACACAAAATAGCATGTGAAAAAGAAGAAAGATTTATAAAAACAAACAAATGACCAAACAAGGGGACAATTTGCGGTCCCAAGTTAACTCCCATGGAGCTTAACAGTATTAGAATTTCATCCAGGCATTTTTCAGACAAAACCCAGAAATACTTGCTTTGTTAGAAACATTAATTGCAAAACTAAATGGGGAAAACCCTTGGTCAGTTTATTCAAATAGGGGCTGTCATCCCCAGAAGAGGATGTGCAACTCAGCAAGTATGCTGGGAAAAATCTTCCCAAACCTTTACTCTAAAGCAGGCGCCCCCAAAATACCACAGAAAATCTCAAAGCCCCATTTCATCACAACAAATTTGAACAAGATAATAATAAATAAAGGAATTCAGCTCATAGGTGAAATGACACCAAGCTGTGTGGTGGGGCTGACACACTGGAGGGACGAGATGCCAGCCAGGGGTCCTGGGCAGGCCTGAGGCCTGTGCGAACCTCATGGGGCTCAACAAGGCCCTGGGTCAGGGCAAGCCCAAGCACAAACACAGGCTGGGCAGAGAATGGGGGAGAGCAGCCCTGGGAGAAGGACCTGGGGGTGCTGGTGGATGGGAAGCTTGACACGAGCCAGCAACATGTGCCTGTGGCCCAGAAAGCCAGCCGTACCCTGGGCTACACCAACAGCAGCGCGGTCAGCAGGGCGAAGGAGGGGATTCTCCCCTCTGCTCTGCTCTTGGGGGGCCTCATCTGCAGTGCTGCATTCGGCTCTGGGGTCCCCAGTGTAAGGAAGGCATGGACCTGTTGGAGCGGGTCCAGAGGAAGCCAAGAAGATGATCAGAGGGCTGGGGAAACTCTCTTATGGAGACATGCTGAGGGAGTTGGGGTTGTTGGGCCTGGAGGAGAGAAAGCTCCAGGGAGACCTTACAGCAGCTTTCCCGTACCTAAAGGGGGCTGAAGGGGAGCTGGGGAGGGCCTCTGTGTCAGGGAGAGTAGTGTAAGTCAAGGGCGAATGGCTTTAAACTAAAAAGAGGGCAGATTTAGAGTAGATAAAAGGAAGAAATTCTTTACAATGAGGGTGAGCCACTGCCCAGAACTTAAGATAAAAGGCCTGTAAAGAAGCTTCTTTCCCTCCTGCCATGGCCTGGCAGCACAGGTCCTTTCCTTCTGGCTTGCTTTGAGCTAATCAACTCAGCCATTCTCTGGGTCAGGACGAATTACACCCGACACATTCACAGAGAAACTATTTCTTCCATTCCTTCAGGGAGGCAGACCCTTGGCCGTGTGTCAGCTTCCTGCTCCTCCCGACAGCCGTTCAAGTCCTGCTGCGCTCAGGCTCGCTTCTGGCCTTGTCTCTCTCTAGAAAAATCCTTCCAAAAATCCCCCTTGGCCAACCACACAGAGCTGCTTTCTAGGAAGGAACCATCAATCCTTTCCTCCCCAGGGTCTCATGTGATGGCAGGGTGCAACCCCAAGATCAAGCAAAATAGTCCTCACAATGGCTGCCCAGTCACTCCCTTTTTTAAAAACAAAACAAAACAAAACATCTGTTAACATTCAGGCAATTGTGAATAAATGCATTATGCAGTGTTATCACTCATCATACCTTCTCAGCTTCTGGTAGAATTTGCTCACCCTTCATCATAAAAGCACTATGTCTTTTCCAACTTTGTTAATCACATTTAGATGGAGAAATTTTACTGACTGCTTAGCAGCTGAATTCATGTAGAGTAAGTTTTGACATGCATGCAGAAAAATCGGTAACCGCGCACTGCACTAGGGGATCAGGTGGGCACAGAACCACTGAGGGAGGACAGGGGACAGCAGCATGACCTGCTGGTGCAGCGGTCCCCGATCTCCGTTGTTGCTTATTTGCATGTCTTGTACACGCCTTCCACTGTAAGATCTGGGGGAAATAAATAAATAAATAGCCCACCTAACAAAACAAATAAGCAGGTACTGTCACATCAACAACAGGCTGGCAGCAAACACACACAGGCTTCTAATGGAATTCTTTTGTGTCCTGCCTTCTGCTACCTACAGATGCAACACTCTTCTGGCTAAGTAGAAGGAATGAATCTGACTGCACAGCACAGTTACGGGATATGGTAATACCACCAGTATATAAACAGTAACAACAACAAGCAATAACCCTGACATGGAGAGTTTATATTTCCAGACTACCTCCCCTCCTCCAGTTCTGTGAAAGCTGTAATAGCTCATGTTACTATAAATCATCAGTTCCACATATTATTTCCCAGCTGGAATAGCATTTGACTTACTATTCTTGTAAATTCATGTGAGTGCTTCAGACCTATTACTACTAAATAATTTAATCAGCAAATGTCTCCAAACCTGGCTGCAGGAGCAGACTAAGGTAGCTAACTGAATGCAAAAACCATTATTTCAATGATAAGCTACCAGAGATCAAAGGCAGAAGGGGTTTCACTGCATCACCTGTATTTTTCCAACTCATAGAGGAGAACTCAATAACACAAACAGCTCCAGGAAACTGTTTAATTTCCATTTTGAAAAAAATGCTCATTTTCCTCACCAGGCAACGTATTGGTGCATCAACAGCATCAACAAAAGGATGATGGGAAGCATGCTAACAGTAATGACCTACTACCCAAAACTAACTTTCACACAGCATCCTCCTCTTCCAAAATACTCACTGCAACAAAAGCCTCATTGTTGTGGCTCCAACCCAATGCACACAGATGCTCACCAGATGCTGCCAGACTGAGAAGCAAGGCAGAAATGGGTGCCACAGCTGTTAGGAACACGGCGGGGCCCGATCTGCTACTACTGAAGTCAGCAGAACTCCACTGAATTTCCTGACAGTAGGCACTGAAAAAGCCTTATCCTCTGTAAACATAGACCCAAGATACCCGCAAAACAGCTGTATGAAAAGTGGCCTCATCTTCCTATGGCTTCTCAGACTCGGGAGGTGCATCCACCCCCTTACCTGTCCAACAATAGAAGTCCTCTCTGTCAAGGCCACACTGAAGGCAGGATGTGCCGGGCACATCTCACAGGGTGAAATGCACAGATCACTCCGAAGAGATTGAATTTCTGTTCAAAGATGTTTTTTTTAAAGTCTCATACAGTTGTCTGTGTACCACTTCCATGAACATTTAGAAATCTTTAATAAAGATTCACCCAACTTAAATATAAGGTTCACCCAACTTCCACACAAGAATTTCCACCCAACTTAGACTGAAGAAATGATGTATTTATTTCAACAGTATACATCCTGCTTATGTTTCAGAGTAATCACTGATGTTGGATGAAAGAACCCCCACAGAAAACAGCCTTCATCTCAAGGAACATTAATGGCAGAGATTATTAATGGCAAGTGTTACTCTGTTAGGACACAACACGTCCTCGGGGATACACTTTGGCTCATGTTTTACAAAAACAGGAGTCAACTGAGCTGGCTTCAAGGAAGTTCCAGTGTGGAAGGAAATAGTTCAACGTGGAATAATCACAACATCCATTCCTGAAGTCTGGTTATAAATATTAACTTTTGCTAAATAATGGCAGAAAACCACTTGTACTGCTAAAAAGAGAAGTATTGTACATACCACTATCCACACACATGACATGTTCCATCTTAACAAGACACACATTTTGACAGTCAAGGAAATGATGGAAGAATTTTTCCCCTTTGGCTTCTGTAATGACCAACTACCCCAGCTCTTGGTGCACAAAGCATTCACAGAGAGCCTTACCCCACAGAGCCCCAGTCAATGCCCCGAGCGCCAACTGCCCCGCAGACACACAAAGCGAAGCCGAGAAGGAAAGAGAACTGCACTTGGCTGCTTCAGCAACAACAGTACTGGAGAGCTTCTGAAACTTTACCCTGCACTGTTTTTTTCAGCAATTCCAAAAAATGTCCCAGCTCCTCTCCAGGTACAGGAAATGGTGATTGAGCACCAGCGAGCTGGCAGCTCTGCTGCACGCGAAGCACCTCGACAACCAATGTCACCAACACACGATCTTCCTCTGAGCACTACAACATCTGCACATCAAGCTCGTTGCAAGAAACATAACCAGGAGAAACTGACAGCTGACAACACGGGTGAAGTGTGTTTATCTCTGTTGCTGCTATGTATTCCTTATCTATCTAAATAGCATTTATGCATTTTTATTTAAGGTGCCTGACACTTGGTAACCAAATCACTGAACAGATTGCAGGTAATCCCATTTTCAAAGCAATGCAGAGAATTTATACATGCATCAATTTTAAATTGTGCTCTGAAAAACCAATTTGGCATGCTGCACAACCTAGCAAGATTTCTTTTGACAGTTTCCAAATAAAACCCAACAAATAAATGAGGTGTAATAAGAAAACTCATGCAACTGGTATTAAATCCCTGAAAATACTGTAATTACATTTTATGCCATAAACATATTCAATGTCTTTACAAACTCAAGAAAGCTGACCCACCTTCCACAGGGCTATCAGGATTTATCAACTTATTAGGGTTGGCAATGCTCAGTGCCTGGCCCCACAGCTAAGTGCTCTGCAGGCGCTGCCCAGCAGTCCAATACAAGCACCTGCCAGGGGATTTTCCACGCTTGCTTGAGCTTCACAAACAATATCTTAGTGTCGGCTGTCCTCCCCTCCCCCCAAAAGCCAGAACACAAAGAATTAAAAGAATTGCCTTTTGTATTGTAAACAGAAAGAAAAACTGAAGCATGGGGAGATGCTTGTTCATCTGAAGAGATGGTTGTGTGCTACAGCTCCTCATCATGGAACAGTCCACACTTGTTCTCCTCTTTTCTCCCTCCCAGCTTCCAAGAAACACTGTGGTAAATGTAGCTAAAGAAAAAAAATTCTCATATATTAAAGGGATATCCAGATTTTTTAACCCCCCCACCCAAAAACAAACAAACAAAAAAACAAACAAAAAAAAAAAACCAGAAAACACCATTCACAACAAAACAAAGCAAAGCAAAACACAGACTCCCCCTTAAGTCACCTGTGGTTTTAAAGGTAGCATCCCATAAGTACAGCTTCCTGCAGGTGGCAAACTTATGCCTGCTGAGAAACCCAGGCAAACTCGCAGCAGAGACCAGCAGCCTTTTGCATATTGGCCATTTTCTATTTTGTGACATTTTAATAATCAAATTCAAGAAAGAAATATATACATTTATTCACTCCCAAACACGTATTTGTGGTCCTCTGGAGAGGCAGAAGCTGGCAGAGCCCAGCCCAGGAAAACCCCGCACGGGCCGAGGGCAGGTGCCACTTGCTGATGGCTGATGCTGCCTCTTGAAGTGGGCCCAGGAACTTCTGCTGAGCTGCAACAAGGAGCCTTCTGTACCTTTCCATTTGTCAGTCCACCCAGCGCAAGTGCCACTTGTGTTTTATCACGGGAAGCAGATTGGTGAGTCCGCACACTGGGTCTTAAACACATGGCACTAACTGCAGGGCCCGGAGAGCAGATACTGCTGGTCCGAAGCAGCAGCTGCTCCAGGATTATCTCTTCCATGAACAGCAACAGGTGTTAACTCAAAAAAAACCGCTACAGATTTATTCTCTGAGCCCATCTTGCTGAGGACCATTCATCCACAGATACAAGTGCGACCTGGATTGGATTCCTGCTGCTCACTCTCATGTTCCCAGGATTTTAAGACAAAAAAAGCTGACAGTCTGCAACCATACAGCAGTGGGCTTCCACCACCTTAGATCCCAACTACACTGGATGGAGCTAGTCACAAAGAACATCGCCCTCCGCCAACCAACAGGCCATGCGCCTGCACAGACTGCACCCGCTTCTTCACCTGTTGCATTTTTCTGCCTTTGTTTCTCCAAATTTGCCACAAAGGTATCCTGAATTTTTACCAGACTACATTGATAAATCTGATGGGATACATTTGAATAGAAAAAAGCAAGATGCAAATTTTGCAGGAAGTCCATCACTCTGTATCATGTAACTATACAAACTCATTTTGTAGGGCACAGCTCTACTGTTGAAGCAAACATCATTTTGCAACACTGAAAGATCCAAATCCAATATAAACATATACCAATATGATTGCACACTGACATCACAAATTAAATACCAAACAGTTTAAAACAGACTGTCTAATCATAAATTTCAAAACCCACAACAATTAAATGCAAACAGGTATCAATAAAAGTGTTACAGTGCTAACCTGGCTTTTAATAAAGAACAAAAAAAGCAGAAAAACATGTTTCAAAAACATCCTGTAAATCCACACGTGGGATTTATATTAATTCTAAGGGATTGATATAAATTCAAAAAAAGATAAATTTGCACATTTGCAGGTGATACAATTCCAAGTTTCTCGATGCATTTCCTGGGATTTGGGAAGGATGATTGCTGTCCACAGCTACAGCCACACACCGGGGAGCTAGAGTATATCCCTGGCCCCTGGTACTCCAGCACGGCGACCTACAACACATCAGCTGAACCTAACAGGTCCAGGGGGTTAGAAACATGAAGCAAAAGGGCAATGCGTTCCCAAGGAAGAAGAAATGCCAGGCCCAGAACTGGTGGAGTAATTAAGGAAAGCAGTTTTGAAACACGTCTGTGGCACTTGCTCCACATCCTGCTGGCATCAAGGAGAGCAGGATTACCTCCTGAATTAAACCACCAGGAAACAAAACCACACAAGTTTCGCTGTGCTTCTGACTGTAACTCATACATGGGATTTTAAAACAAGTAAACCACAGCAGTGTAAAACAGTCATCTCAGTCCAGGAAAAGAAGAATAGAATGTCTCAAATTTCAATATAATTGTTTGAAATAACTTTTTGCATATTCTCATGCACGTCAAAGCTGTTTCCAGAATAGAACTGGGCATCGATACAGGGCTGCCAGCAGCCAAGCGAAACGCATAGGCCACAGTAACACAGTGCCCACAGCTCCAGCTGATGCCTGGGTTACTGGAAAACACACACACCACGGAGCTCTCGATCACCACCCAGTTATGACCTTTCCCAACAGTAACGTTTGCCACGTGCCCCACTGAAATTTCCTTATTACAAGCAGATGAAATACACTTTCTGTAGTCCGTAGATTCACTGAAGTCTTGCTCGGCTGTTTCGGGCAGGAGTCGGGCATTTTGTTTGTCTGCTTTTACATGAAAATAGACCATGGCTCTCCCCAAATTATTCTGCACTGGCTTCACTGACTCCAACCCATAAACATTGCATTAATTCATTCAGGACAGCTACCAAAGACACAGCTATCTCTGCAGCAGCGAGTGAGAACACTATCAGCTTGTTCTGAATCAGCAGAGATGCTGGCAGCCTTTCAGGTTGTCAGAAAAAAAAAATAGGTAGCTGCAGAGAGAATAAACTTCAAAGTGCCAGTCGAGAATTCCCTCTGGGAAACAGCATTCATTTCTCACATGCTAATTCCAACAATTAACTGGTCAGTGCTGCTTATTTATAAACTTCTAAATAAATTGCAGAAGGCAAACAGCAAAATTCATGTTAAATTCTAAGCTATTAGAGAAGGACACCATGCTTATGCCATACTGCACCAAAAAGTACGTTCACTTCTTTTCAGCTACATTCAAATGCAAGGGATCCTTGAGAGGATGATTCAGCAATTAACCCACGTCTTTCAATATTAAGCTTGTGCATCTATTTCCTGAGACCACACACAGCCAGCACCCTCCTCTTGCTATTAAATTTTTAATGCCTGAAAAATACTGTTATGAGTCCAAGGAGGAAACTTTTCATTATTTGCACTTTATGTATGCCAGAGGACTGATGCTCTGGCAGGTCCGAGTCCTGCTCTTTATTAACGGCACTATTTGTGTAACTCGTCTTGTTGGCTGCAGTCACCCCTAGTTTGTCCCCAGCACCAGCACTTACATCAGGGGCACTCCAGAGCTGCACCTGCTTCAAGCAGGGCTGCATCACACATCCCACCACACCACTAATATACATAAAATTACCTTTTACAATACCAGGTTCAAAAATTTAGAAGTGAACAAGGAAGCACATACACGTATATGCAGCAGCACCAGTTAACTAACACATGTTCCCATATAGACACCAATTATTTCCATGGCATTAATCATCTCAAAACCCCACTTGGTTTTCCTGCCTGCCTTGACTGCTGTTCAGCACGTGGGGCCTGATCCAGAGTCCCTACCCATTTGTCCTTTTACACCCCGTTCAGGGGCTTTGAAAGGCATGGGAGCCTTGTGAGCCAACACCAGGCAGGATTTTTAGCTACCCACCGCCAGACCTGCGTGCGTGGGTCCTACTGTGCCTACATTTGTTGTGAACGTTTTAAACATTTGTTTAGCAGAGTCACAGACTTCATGTTTATTTGAGAATTTTTTGACAGACCTAACTACACTTTGAACACGGACTAGGTACAAGTAGGCTGGAAGGAAAAAATAAGGGGCTGGCGGTTTTGTTATTTTAATGCCTCACATTTCATTCCTGCCTCCTATAGCAGCACTAGCAGGACTATCACAGACCCACGTAAAAGCAACATCTTTGTTTTGCAACCGATTTCCATTTCAAAGCAGCAAATCTAGACATCACTGTTTGAATTATTTCTTAAATCTCATTTCCATATGCCAGGCAGAGAGGCAACCTGCCTCTTCTGTTCTGCACCATGAAAGCTTCCAACCTACGGGTTCATTTGATAAAGACATGCAAACAAAGTATACATGTGCTCCCTGGGGCTTTTTGCTAAAGAGTTGATTTGCATGAGGCATTACAAATTAGCCTTTTTCAAATGAATTCAACATCTCTAATTTACACTGTGAACATATTAAACAGATTAAGAAATTCAAAATATTGGATAAAACAAAATATATCATTTTTAACTGCTGTTTTGGACAGGGTTATTACGGCATGAGCCCAACCATACTAACAGGTTTAGAAAAAAAAAAGAGCTTTAGTCAACACCCAAACTGCTCAAATCCTATTCTGAAAGAAAACTACAGCTGGCCACGGGTATACTGACAGTGTTATCACCTCTTCCTCATTCACCCTTCCACATGCGTTTGTTTGCTGTTGTGTAACCATGCAGAAAACATCAAACCTTCAGGCTATTCCTTACTTTTGGTAAAGTTTCCTGGTCTGCTTTTGGAGGCAGCTTTACTGCTTTAATGCCTTTGTAGATTTCAGCGCAAAATAAACAAATGCAAGGTGTGCAGGGCAAACTGCTTCACTTCACACACTTCCATTTACTTCAAAGTTCAAATGGAGACGTGTAATTTGTAACCACTTATCAACAGAAATACAAAGGCCATACTCATGAAAATTAAATACGCATCCATTGCAACCACATTCTTCTCAAATTTGTCTGCAAGCTAAACTCAAGATTTCACCCCAAATTGTCTACAGCTATGAAATGTATTGTGAGAAACTCATTTCCCATGCCACAAGTTTATCCCCAGGCACAGAAGCGCCTGTACTCTCATGTTCAGATTTAGTGTTGTTTCAGGATTTTTAAATTATTATTTTTAAGTAAGCTGTATTAAACTGGAAGATATTAGCCCCAGAGCAATAGTCTGCAAGTTAATTGTTTCCACTGTTGTAGAAGGCAATGAACAACACCACAAAAAATGCACATTCTAAACAACAAACGTTTTGCTTTGTTCTTTCAGCAACATTAATCCCTTTCTCTCCCCCCAAGGTTGTTTTTTTTTCAGCAAGAAGGACTGAAAGTTGCGCTTCGTGATGTCAATGGTTATTTTGTGCTGATTACTGGAACCAAATCTCCAGACAGGATATATTTACAACTGTCTACACTGTCTTAGAATAAGCTGATGGATGACTCATCCTTTTTTCCTCTTCAGCTGAAATCACTAAAAGCAACAAAGCCATGGTGACAGTCCGAGGGACCAGGGTAGCCATACAGCCTGCGCCTGCTCCCTTCTCCTGCAGCAGAAAACCACTCACAAGGAGAGGTGAGCCTACAAAGACTGTGTTCAGTGTTTAAAATACATCAGAACATAAGTCTTTATCAGTGTGTGATGATAAAAAAATCCTAGAAAACGTATCATTTAATATTTCAGTGTACGCAAGCCCACCAATAAACAGGTATTTAAGTAAATGTATTAATACCACAGTGTGCTTGCAAAACCCAGCGTAACAAGCACACTTTTCTTTGTCATCCAACTTAAACAGAGTACAAGAAATTCAAAATCAATGATCAGAAATGTATACATATCATAGCAGGATGAGGTATCAGCAGGAACAAAAGTACTACCAAAACCAGACTTTTTACATCAGCTATCTGGATCCTGCAGATTTGCCAGCTGAATGAAATGAAAAAACGATGGGCTGGTAGCACAGACAGAGTGCCAGAGCCAGACTGTTAACTCAGCTCGTCTGCAGTGCTCTTTGTGTCAGTGGGGAAGGATGTGAGGTTTTATTACCAATGACAAATTTAAAAAAGAGTAAGTGTATTCATAGCACGCCTGTCTTTCATTTCTGTCAACATGAGCAAAATACTATTTGATGAAAGACTGAAAAGAGTCTGTGGGGGATTTCTTTTGTTTATTTGTTTTTTAAACCAAATGAGCTGTACTATAATCACAGCTGATTATTTTAATGTACTATGTACTAACAGAAGAGTAAATCTTTCATAAGCTTAGTCGGTACTAATGAATCAGCTGTCTTGGTAAGATGTGCACATAACCAATTTCTGCCACTGGGAAATTGGTCTCTTGTATAGATTGAGACTTTCTGGTGCCTGGCTCTCAAGTACATTTATGCATTTGCCTGCATGCCATGGACTTCAAAGGAACTTAGGCACACATTTGAAAATTTGCTGAATAGAAATGATTTACTAAACTAGAACTGGTGCTCAACACACAACCACGGCATTGCCACTCTCAGCTTTTCTCACTTACCCAGACGTGCCTTAGCTGAACTAAACACAAGGACAATGAAGTTTGATTTCTGTACTATACCAGTGCCTGTAAGAAATGTTGAATAGTTTCTGGGTAAACACAGAAGTTGTTTCTGTATGATTCTTCTTGACCAATACAAGGAAGCACCAGAGTGGTTTGTAGCATAACATGGAACTAGAATCTCTCGGACAGAATAAAAGAAAACACAGTATTGTGTGCTCTGTGAAAGGCATCCACTGCATGAGTATTGATCGTGTTGTTCTTCAGTTGTAAAGTTTGCTTGTTTATGGTTCAAGCCTTTGTCTGAAGTCAAAATAGAGCTGCTAAGCTATTCCATCAAGACGAAAGATTTAGCCTACCCAAAAAACTCTCTTGAAATGAATAATATATGGTGGGGTTTTTTTTTCAGCACCAGAATGGTTTTCCTCATTTCGTTGTTCCTCAATTGATAGATCAAGGAATTACTCAGAAACCACTAGAAAACAACATGTAAAAGAATTCTCTCTTAACTTCATCACCTTGCCTTATAAAAGAAAGAAAGAAGCAAGGTATTTAATCAGGAAACACTACCTGGAACATCTCTTGCATCAACAAAACAGGAGTTTACACAAATTTAGCTGTCGTTTCCTCTTTTAAATGCTCCACAATGTCGTACTGGGTAAGAACAACATGCTTGATTTTTTTTCCTACTAATTATTCCCTTGGCCCTGTGTTCTGCTGGGCATAGCTACACTCATCTCTCATCAGCTGTGGGAACCTTACAGTCTGATGTGTGCAGATCTGAGCAATGAAAATTGCCAGAGTCAGCCTGGAAGCATAAAATAAAAGAAGCTTTCACAAACATTATTTTCCTTCAAAGTGTAAAGTACTGAAGTGTCAAGGGAAAAAGAAAAAAAAAAAAAAAAGGTTAATCTTGAGTCTAAGAAAATGAAAATATGTTTCTTTTAATATTGCTGAAATTGAACAAGTGTCCAAAGGGCTTCTCTTTAGCAGTTTTTGGTGAAGACCATGCCTATAAATCATTATCCTTCATATAAAGATGACTATGCAATTTATGTTAGGAATATCAACACGCAAAGCACTCTCTGTTAAAACTATGGATTAACAATAACTGTAATAACACTTTTGAAGTTTTTGCTACAGAGGAGTATCGCATGTCAAACGTGAAGCTTCCATTACACACAGATGAGCAAAAGCTTCATTTAAAGATCTTTTTCTCATTTTTTTTTTTTTTTTAAAAAAGTAATTACATGTTAAAAAAAAAAAAAAAAAAAAAAAACAGTTTTTGGTAAAACATCTCCCCAAACACAAGTTTGCTACAAATACTTGAATATATATTTGTAGTTGTTTTTGTTTTTTTTTTTTTTTAAAAAAAACTCCAATTACAGAAATAAACACGTCAATGATGTTATTTTAATACTCAACATCCAGGGTAAACCAAGCCAAGCAGGTTCTTCTTGCTTATCTACAACATGCAAATGTTCCCAGAGCCTTCTGCAGCGCTATGGAACCACCAGACGCTCTTTAAGATGCTCCTGACCTGGATCACTCCTGCTAAGTCACGGTATTTCCTTGCCACCTGCAGCCCGCAGGCAGGCTGAACAGGACTCCTCCCTCCAGAAGGCCGCTTGGAAGGCTCCACCGATCCTCTCAGAGGACACAGCAGACTTGGCACCAGCAAACAAAAGTGCTGATTTGCTCTGACTGAAGGGGAACAGACACAGAAGTAACACAAGCAAGAATCAACATTTCTCACAAGCTACCCCATGAAGAAAAACCAACAGCACAGGAGAAAGCAAACACAAAAACTAGTTTTCTAATACAATAAAATACTGACATTGAGCTCAGCAATACAACCAATATACCCCTGTGCACTAACCTGCCGCCATAGTACAACTTACTTTTGCTCCAGGGAATACTGATTTCATTGCATAGCTATAACTTCGGGAGTAACCCAAAGTAGTTACAAAATTTTGCTGTTAGCCTCCTTGCTTCCAGTTGCAACTTCAAGGTCATGACTAGAAATTACATCAAAACTGGAGTTCCTAAAAGAAATCTCTTACTGCCTAGAGTTAAGATATCTTTCCACTTCCCTCCCCAAACAAAAAGGATCAATTCTTCGTGTGGCCCATGCTGCATTATTGATGTGGAGATGACATAAAATATCCATAATCCCATTAGCTGCCATCTAAAAGAAATGTTAGTAAGTACAGGATATTTAATGGCAAAAAGAAAAGAATCCTGTGGTGCCTCTCTCAGAGAGGAGCCCGGTCAGAGCAGTCAGCCCCTTGTCTTGACAAGGAGTCTATTAAGCTGCTGTCAGCCAGCCAGCCATGCATTATTCAAGGGCCTCGTAGGCTATGCAGACCAAAAAACTGTCACATCTTCGGTGCATTATCCAGTTGGCCATGTAAATCTCCAAGTACTAAAGGTTACTGTGTCACACAGGTTCCTGAAAACATTCAGCTTCCAGATCTTGTGTGAAGGGAAAGACTAGAGGATGCCTCACTGCTCCTGAGGGCAGAGGGAAAACCAGCCTGCTCTGCTCTTCCTTTTCTGAGGCAGAGCATGTTGCTTGTCAAAGCTACAAACCTGCTCCGAGGAGAGCCAAACCAGACAAGTGACTTCGGGTGGCATTTCCAAACGCATTCAGTTGTGCTTTTGGAAAACCAGGAGCAGAGCAGCTCATGATAGTAGGGGAACGAAACTACACCAGCATTTTGGGTAAGACTGAATCTCAGCTGCTCACGTTCAGCCAGAAGAATCAAAACCAGCCAGCATTAACCCTGCCGAGTGACAGCCATCTGATGCCACCCTGCAATCCCACCATCAAATCCAATAAATGGAATACATTTTTATCACAGCAGCTGAACCCAAATTAAAAAAAAAGACCCTGCAGCTAAGGGAATTTATGTCTCCTGGTGAAGCCTTCCAAAGGATTATAAATTACCCTCTCTATTAAAACTTGCAACTTACCTCCAGTTCATATTTTCCTTCTAACCAGAGGATCCTTCTGGGGCCCGTGCACGTTAACTGAAAGAGCTCTTTATCATCAGCCTTCTCCTGGAATACCAAGTCCCAACCGTGGTGCAGCTTCTAGCTGAAGGAGCTAGGAACCACGCAGGGTGAGGGTGCTGACAGCTGCCTTGTAGTGGGCAGCCTCCTCTCTGACAGGCAAGACACAAGGTAGCTCTTCCAAGCTTAAGAATTTCCTGGTTTATTCCTTTAGATCAATATAGATATGTAGATGTACACACACATACAGGAAAGTCTGATTCGGGAGTTGATGTGGAATTTTCTGAATAAAATGTTTCTAAACATTTCTAAACAAAATCAAGCAAACAAAAATAAAAAGAAGTGGTTTTAAGAAAAATACTAATTTCAGTTGTTTCAGTAAGTTTCAATGGAGGATTTCGGTATACCAATTGAATTGGTCTACTGAATTCAAACCTACTTGTAAAATCTTATATTGAAAGCATACATTTAAACTGTACTGGAAAAATGTGGTGGCACACCCATGTATTTTCAAAATTTCCTCTCATGGAAAACGATAATCACTGATCTCCAGGAATCTTTTTGTCAGGGGATATGCAGTTAAGATTTCTCTTCAAAAAGTCAAAGAACAGAAATTTTCTCTCCCCCCAGATATGCCCCACATAGTTGCTGTACACAGTAACGGGAGCAGTTCTGCTTGCAAGCGGACCCTGAGCAACAATACGTCCAAGTATCACTGCAACCAAGGAACCCAGCAGCTGAAAAGATGCAAATCATAAACCAAGGAGGTACTGGTGTTTAGTTTGGCCTCATCCCAACACAAGCTCTCCAGCTAAAAAAAGTGCCAAACTTTTTTTCCCTCGCCTTAGAAGCCTTTGAGCAGCACATGGCCATGTTAACTCCACAGTAATCGCAGCTCCCTGAAGCAAGACAGACGGAACCATTTTCTCCACAAAACGTTCCTTTGTAATAAAGCAATGTCAAGGAGGAAGTGAAATAATAGGGTGTATGTTCCTAATACAGTTGCACTCTAGTAAAAAGATTTTTGTTATGAAACTTAACAGCAAATAAAACTTTGCACTAAGAGCTTATGCAACAAACAAATGCTTCAACAATTAAAAAAGTACATGAATGCATACCAATGAAAACGGGCATCTGATAAAACCAATTCCTACACAAGAAACTCTCACGTCCCTTTTCCATGTTTCTTACAGAACATTTAAAAATGTGCTAATGTTCATTTGAATACAAGCCAATCCCAACCTGAAGATCAAATAATTTCTCCTTAATAAAATCAAATTTAGTAAGCCTGTCCTCCAAACCATCCTATACCCCAAACTGCTTGTCCTATCACGTTACCCTCTTCTCTTTGCAGCCCAGGATTCACAACAGGTTCAATAAAACATTCCACATTACACTACCTAGAGACTTTAGGACAAGAGCCTTCTAGATAAGAACTATCCTGTGAGGTTTCACATGTTCTTCTTCCCCCACAAAGCTTAACTTGAGATGCTCAACCCAGCATCAGCAGCTGAACCTAGCTCTATCCTCTGTAAGCACCCCAGTCAAATAGGAATGACACTGGACAATACTGGCCCAGCATGTCTCTTCTTATTTTGCTACTGCAAAGTTTGCTTACTTTCAGTATTTTCCTTATCCCAAGGGAAAGAAAATGTTATGCTTGTGAAGCATAAAAGCCATAAACTAGAATGGCTAGAATACCAAAACTGATCCCAAAGTACACGTTGCACAAACGAGGGCTGAAGGGGGGGAAAGAAGAAGAAAGAGCAATATCATCATACTGCACCTCTGCTGTGCTAGGTGCCCTGGGCTGGTTATAGGTGACTCTCTTCTTCAGATTCAACCCTCATCAATCCTAGGCTAATCAACCCAGACTGCTAATGACATGATTTCTAAAAAGACAGACAATAAACTCAAAACATCAACATCAAAAAGGAAAACATTTTCCGTATCCAAGTCCTTTGTGTGATATGCGCAACAGGTTAGAAATTCCCTTCCTCAGTATTTTTGGCATCTCACTGGGACCTTAATGTCAGGAAAGAACATTAGACATTCAAAGCTGGAACATCACCACAGTGCTGTTAAGCTGCAAAGTTTGAAGACGTTGATTTCTCTTAATAAAAGAGAGCTGGAAGCTGGGAGCATAGTGACAATGCAGGTAGCATTGTCAAATTGTCCTGTATTTTAAATAACACTTGGAAGAAAAGAGCATTTATGAGACAAAAATAATAAAATAAAATAAAGAACTACTGAGTTCAGGTAATTCCCTTTAGAAGAATACAGTTAGCTCCAAAATAGATCTTAATAGTGAAAGCTAAGATTTATGAGTTTAACTAAAGAAGTAGAAAAGCCAGAAGGGTGAACCAGATACCAAGTAGAATTTATCTTTATGTCATAGCCTGTGCAACACTACACAAATGTGAGCAAACAGAAAAACTGGTCAGACAGATAGCTGGCCAAATTCTCACCTAGCACAGAGGCTGGCTTAGTGCACTCATTTCAGAGGCCTCACACTGATTTACAGCAATCGAGAGGGTTGCCCGCTGCATCTGCATCTCGGAAGCAGAAAAAAGTGCTTGAGTTGAAAGTGAACAGAACACTGAATTTGTAAAATAAAATAGAATAGCAACCTTCCAGTATGGTTTTAAAACAATGCACAGAAGCTACTGCATTTTTTTCCACTCAATGAATTTAAGAGCCAATTTGATTTGTTTCAGAACTTACTGCGACATGCCAACGACAAAACAGCCCTGGTTCACTTATTCTCTCACAGAAAATTAAACATTAAAAATGCACACAACTTTCACGTGTCACTAAAAAGAAATTAATTTTAAAGGAAAATTAAATGCCTTAATGCCTTTTTTTTTTTTTTTTTTTTTAATAGGTCAACTGCTGACATCCCTACACTCCTGTGCCCGACACTAAATAGCCCCATGAGGTTTGCCGAAAACATCAGCTTCTTGGCCAGCTGGTACTACTGAAGGATACAACATGGAAGAATCAGGGCGGGGGTGATGGTGGTGGTATTCTGGGCTAGAAGACGGCTTGGGTTACCTTACATAAGACCTTGCCAAAGTTGGGCAGGCTGTGATGTTGAGCTCCAAATCACGGAATAATGAGAAAGTGACCTTCTTTCACGGACTGTATCAATGCACGTCAAATAGATTAAGCTGGCTGGCAGACGAGTCAATCTGCAATTGAACTGCTCCAAGGTGGTTCAGTGATTCAATGTATCTGTAACTATTTTTTTTTTCCTAAAAACGATCTTTTCCAATAAGCTCCTCGGGGTTTGAAAGAAAAAGTAGAAAATGCGTGCCTTTTTCTTCTTATAATCCACCTCTTCCTAAAGCACCAGTGTTGCTAATTGGCAGCTTGTCTGGGACACTATTTTGGTGATGTATTTTTTATTGAAGTTCAGGGGGAAGTGAGTATTTGCAATAGAGTCGCACCAACCTCACTGACTGCCAAAAAGGTATCCTGATTCTTTACTGCCTGCTTGTAGCAATTGTATTCCATAGCCAGCCCACGAAGACCTAACTTGCACCAGTGCTCACACTAATAGTGCCCAACAACACAAGGTAAGAGGCAGCTTTTGTCGCATGCTGCATAGTGCTAAAAGGATGTAGTATAGAGCCCCGTTCCCAAATATACGCAGAAATATGACAGTGCAGGCTACTATCATTTACCAAATGTATAGGATACAATAAGTACATGATCATTAAAAGGATCGATCCAGACATACAGCAGAAGCAAACCAGGAAGGGCAAGTTTGCTGGGAGCTTGGACAAACCCATTTGCAAAGGCAACCTTTTCAAGAACACATATCAGCAAACTCACTTTTTACCCATTTTGAGAATATAACTTTTATTTTTGATAATGCACCAAATAGTTACTTGATCAGCGCTAACCTGATAACGTACCTTTCATAAAGTTGTCTTTAATCAGATAGAAAATTTGTCAGGAGGAAGTATTTTCTGATGCACTGGCGGTCAGTTTGAGTAACAGCTGGATTTTAGGTCAGCTCTAGTAAGGTACTTCCTTCTAAATGGTACATTTCCTTCTCCTCAGCTTGGGCTCTATCTGCTTTCTGTAGAGATACAGAATGCAAAATAGTTGCTGTTTTTGCTCCAAAGGGAGGTTTTGTATTTACAATGTATTTGTGATGAACAGTTCTGAATGAAGCATTAACTGGCTCTAAGGATACCTGCAAACAACACATGCAGCTTACTTTTAGGTTTAAAGGTTATCTACATTTGAATAGATACCCATATTCAGCTCAAGAAAAAGGTGGAATTAACTCCACTATCGAGCAACAGCAGGAACTTTGTCACGGTCTAATCTTTAATGAGGGCAGTTTTTAGGCTTAACTACAATAATCCATTTTTAAGCTATTTCCATTTTAAGTTGCTGAAAGTATTTTATAAACTGAGAAAAACATGTTTTTAGTCTCCTGGAACTATTTTAAGCATTTAGTTGGTAATGGAAAACACATGTGAGTAACAAAATATCAAATAATTCTAACATTAGTATTCCCATACTTTTCTTTAATCTTATTCATAGAGGCAAAATAGCAATGGAATTCACCTTATATGACCAGACAAACCAATCCTGTAATCCCCTCTGTAACTCACAGAACAGCTTCAGTGCTCTTTAAAATTACTTGACATTTTACTAAATACAAGTACAGTACTAAATATGAGCTTTGTCCTATCATAGATCATTACATGTGGAGCCACAACTTCCCTCCGTTACCTTCAGGCATTTTAATTTTAGTAAACGTAGCAAAATCACATATTTATTTTAAAGTGTAAGAAAGCACCGTATGAAATTTCAACTTTTTATGAGCAGATAATTTTATTACAGTTCACTTAAAATTATTTTGTTTTCCATTTTATGACCAGCAGCAATGTAAAGGTTTCCTGTTTTTAAAGATGCAACTGGTCAGATGTGTTCATCCAACACCAATGGGTCCATAATAATCCCCTTTTAAACCCATTTATACCTTTTGTTTCCACATAATCTTATTGCAGTGGTTCATACAACAGACTTTCAATGTATGGAATTTACTTTTTAAATAAGGTACCCGATATTTCATTTGAACACCTCGGTTTTCAGATTTTGACAAAAGATCTTCCACAGTCTATTCTTCTTATACCATTTTTGAATGCATAGATTTATATTATTTTTTTTTTTTTTAGTATTCCCTGCAGGAATTTCTTTAGAGGCTGAAGAGTTTAGCCAAAACAAACCAAAGGAGGTAGTTTGTCACATAACACGTATGTAAACTGACACAACGTGCTCTGGATGCAAAAAGCTATCACAGCTCCACAAAAGGAGACTAGGGAGTTTAGGAAATTAATTATTGAGAGTTACTAAACAAATGTATGTGTGGCTAAGTAAGTCACTGAAATCAACATATTTAGAGGTTATGGGCTGAAATATGCCATATGCTCTCCAGTTCCCATACTCTCCCTTAGCCAACTATTAAATGTAATTACTGGACATAGAGCTGCGTAGACCTTAGGTCAGACCCAACACAGATGTTTTTACAGGTTTTTATTTATTCTTTCCTTGTGCAGAAGCCATTTTTTCCTTCTTATCCAGCCTATTATGTTTTAGTATTTATTTAGTTTAGAATTTATTTAAATATTCTTATAGTTGCATTGAAGGGGAAGAGAAGGACAGGGAGGAGCCACAAGAGCACATAATACTCAGGATATAAGCTGGCCAGAATAACATAACCAAGCTTCCTGGTTTGTTCCAGTTTACGATATCATGATCACCCTTTGGATCACTCCTCTTCATTGGTATTTCCATAATATTACGTGCAATGCCCCCAAGATCTCTTCCCAGGTGGCAATGGTTCATTATGCTCCAGAACTCTTGTACATACAATGTACAGACACATTTGTTTCCTTCACTGCACATGGCTGGGCACATAACATCGCTGACTTACTTTCACCTATAACTTTATTTTCCAGTTGCTAAGTACTGCAGGACTCTTACAACTCTTCTTGAAGTCAGATTTAGATTAGTCTACCTTGAAAAATTTTGTATAAATTATTACTTCACATTCTTTTTCAGTTCATTATTAATGTAGTGAGCAGGCTAGATCACAGCAGAGACCCTACTAATAATCTTCCATCTAAAAATCCAACCATTTGCTTCTATCTTTTGTTTCCTGTCTTTTTAACAGTTCACTGAAGAACCAAGATGCCCAACTTTAACTGTGTACAAGTCTTATGGAAGGAAACCTTTAGCAAAGTTCTCTGAATTACCTGGATTTTCAAAACCTAGAGGGCTGCCATCATTCCCACATGCACTGCCACCTTCAGAGAGCTCTGAAAAGCATTACATTAACTCTCCTCCATGAAACGACTGCAATTATCATCATATATATTCTCTTGCCTAATAATTCTATTCATTACAGTTTCTAATAACAGAAGCCCGAATTCTTAAATTTTTAATTTAATCTTAATCTGAACACTAAATCTCCTGCCTGATTCAATGAGAGATCAAAGCTATGTAAGTTCTCCTCTGTAATGGAATCTGTTGTTCATAATGCTAACTAGATAATTGAAAATATACTTGTTTTCTCAACTGGAACATCTGGATAAATTGAAAAGCATTGCAGAAGTAGGTCTGAGGCCTCAACGGGAGTAACATGAAAATGTCTGTGCTCTAAGCACAAAACTCCCAGCAGAAGGGCTGCAGTCACCACTCCATGATGAACTTCTAGTTTTATGGACTCTCAAAATCGCAGTGGCTGAAAAGGCCCTCTGTGTGATCAGCCTAAATAACCAGCCATCAAGAACACCATTGCCGCCAGTTATTTTTGTTTACAACTATCATTTGAATACAAATTTTAGGAGTAAATACGCAATAAAAATAACCCCCCAGTCTCCAAAGAGCCAGAAGAAGGTCAGCGTAACACCGCTTTCAGGACCAGCCACACACTGCTGCTAACGTCTCATGCTGTAAAGCCGATGAGAGCTCTGGGCCGCACTCCTACTGCTTTTCGGTAGCTGCACCAAGGTCAGGGGCTCGGGCTGGCTGCATCGAGGCAGAGAGGGGAGCAGCGAGGGCACCCCAGCCCCTGCAGCAGCACACCGGGGTGCCCCAGCTCAAAACCGGAGCACCAGCCCCACCAGGCAGCACCAACCACCCTAGAGATGTCATTTTAGTGCAAGGCTGAGTCAAAAGAGCGGCATGCATGCCCTCACAGCCAGCTGAACAGCAAATCTCCAGGGACAAGCAACTGTAAGGGACACCAAGAAAAAGCCTATAGGAACACCATGCTTAAGGAGTGCACCTTCCAGTGTACTTCAGGGCACGCATCTTTGTCAAGCTAATTAAAACCAGAAATAATTTACTGTTTGTCTCTTTTCCTGTGAGGCAGGAAACAACAGGAGACAGACAGCAGAAGTGCCCTAGAGAGCACTGAATTCCCTACTACACTTACCTAGCAAAAAGGATAGTAACATCTTTAGACACTGCTGTCTGCACCACGCAACTGTGTGTTTAATGAAGCAGTTGTTCACTTTCTCAAAGAGTTGAATGTGTTTTATGATAATTTCATGATGGGCCCTAAAATGGGTAAAAATTAATTTTATACATATATATTCATCCATCCTGGATGGTCCATACGGGGTATGGATACTTTGGTTTTGTTTGCAGAGGCTTATTTGCAAAATTATAATGTAGCCAAATGTGGAAATCAATACAAAACAAAACAATAATAATAATAATAAACAGATAAAGATCTAGAAAAATTACAAACCAGATCCTGCTTAACCCAGAACATCTCATTCTTTGAAAATATCATGTAACAGCAACCATTATATAAAAATGCTCCATTTCCTTGCCGATTTATTGCACTCTGAGCAAAACAGAAGAAAAACAAGCTATGCAGGCTCTGCCAAAGAAAGTCAAAGAGCCCCTTAAGAAATCCTGTGAGTGCAACCAACTTTGACAGCGAGAGGGAAGCCATCTCTGGGTGCTGGCAGGAGGAAGGTCCAGCAGGGCATACAGTCAGTGCCTACCCCACCCTTGGGCTGAAAATCCATCCCTCTTTGGCTTCTTCTTCATCTGCACGGTTAAGGGAGTGCTGTACCACCAAATTGGTTTTATTGAGATTTTTGACACTAAACAAAACTAACGACTTCTTGACAGAAAAAGAAAACTCTTTTTGTAAGAAACAGAAATTATAAAGCGTATCCATCCCAGGAATTAATTCAAAATTAAATGTATTCAAAAAATATCTGCATTTTTGGTGACTCACTTGCTTATCCCAAATTCTTCAAAGTCTGTCTCTCTCACACACAAAGCCTATTTTTCAGTACTGTTTCTGCAAAACAATCGGCTGAGTCAGCTGAACAGAGACCATTTTTCAAATCTGCAGGAACAGAGAGGGTACCATCCGCAGATTAAGGAGAAAAAAAAAAATGAAAGCACAGATGATGACTCGTAACCCTCCACTCAGAAAAGGACAACATAGCTTTCTTTCTCCCTTCCTCCACCAAGTCTGTATTCCATAATGCTCACTACAGACAAACCTGGGAGACACCATCAGCCACACCTGCATGCTAGCGGGGCTGCTAGTGCAGCACGAGCTAGAACAACAGAGAAGAATTTGCACAGGGAGATGCCCCTTTTGCACAGGGAGATCACCCTTTACTAGCAGCCTGTGGATGTCAGCCAAGCATGCAGCACCACTGAGCTCCACAGAGGATCAGGACATTACTGTCAGATTAGCATTGGGAAATGCACGTACCATCTGCTTCTCTGGCTTGAGATCCTAATCCTGAAAGCTTGCAAAATAAGTTTTTATCCACTTAATGTGCATTCTCATATTGGTTATAGAAATGTATATGGTCTTCTTCGTCATCAGCTGTATTGTTTGGTACTGAACAACTTCCCAAAGAGAACCTTTGACTGCCATTTTCACCTGCTGTATGAGCAGGTCAGCTCCCCTCAAATACCTACTTCCTTGTATTTCTTCAAATATTAACCATGTAGAGATATCCAAAAGCTCTAGTTTAAAAGCCTAATCTCTTTTACAAAAAATGCAACACTGAAAAGGCAGTTGGGCACTGAGGAAAGAATGTATCCAGATCTTAAAAAATACTGAGGGTTGAATCTATAGCTTATTCTGTTTATAAGGGCGACTAAACATACAATAGGGCAAACCAGCAAACATCTGTTCCCTTCAGATCGTACGAAAAAAAACCTGTCCCCTTTACCAGATACAGTATTTTGCTACTTGCCACCTGGAAAAGCAAAACTTTTCCCCATTTAATGTAACATGCTTAATATAGTAGTTTATTAAGATGACTTATAAATTAGAACTGGTACACTTCATATGAATTTATGTTAAACAAAAACTGCAATAATTCAGATTTAGGGGGTACAAGTCATTTAGTAAACTATGTTAAAAGTGACATTTAGATTTTATGCCCATTCATGTTTCATAAATCAAGCATTCCTTTCTGATGCTGACATTTGAAGTAGGTTTCTGTCAACAGGGAAATCTAGGGAGCAGAAAACAGCCGTGGTTCCAGCCCCCCGTCTAATGAGAAGCTACCGGCAGCTCTGGGATTCGATGGTCAGCACGTTCAAGCGGGTTGCTGAGAAACTCCTCCACGAGTGTCGTGGGTGTTCCTGCAGGGAAACTAGCCCTATACACAGAATGATGGGCCACAGACACACTTGTGTACTCACCGATAGCAAATCTCTAATGACAGCAGCAAAACGTTGCAGGGCAGGTCTCTCTAAGTGGAATACCTCCCCCCCCAGTAAAAATAGACACGCTTTTTTAGACTGTTTTGGAAACAGGCAGTCGCTAGACATTTCTATTACAACTCCTTTTAGCTGTGAGCTTTCAGGCACTAACTACTCATGTGTGCATCGTCTCCAATATACCCTCACAACCAGGTAAGTTCTCAAACCTCGCATCTCCATACCGCACTAGACTGTATGGCCAGAAAACCAGAGGAACAGTAAATGGATGGAAAGTGCTCAACTGCTGCTGCTTCCCAACCAGAGAACAGGGCACAGCCCTATTTGGTACAAAGCCAAATGTTTGGATGTGTTTCATCCCCAGTCTGCTTTAAAGACAAACTTGTTTTTGTTACCATTTTAAGATTACAGTACATATATTTACACATACTAAGCATGTAAAGCTGTTGGGGAAAAAATGGGCCAGAGGAAACCTGAAAGTTCCTTTGCAGAAGTGACTTAGGAAAAAAAAATGCATTTTGAGGGAACTGTTTGCACCTATGTGCAGGCAATGTTCATATCACAATTTAGAAGAGTTTCATTTCAGAAATGTTGCCCAGGAGGTAACTTGTAAGAGGTATCTTATCTCTTGTATTTGAAGTACACCAAGTTACATGCTGGATTTTGGAAGTGTTTGTGTTACAGACAATTTAGCTTCTGCATTCTTCTCTGTCAATGAAACTATAAAAACTCTGAAACTTCTTACTGGTGATCTGGTACACACGGAAGTTCACAAAATTCATTTTGAGGATAGAAAATGGGTAACAGAAAAAAAAACAGGTTTAAATTTTAGTAAGTCTTCAAAAATAATGAAAAAGAACTTTAGAAATAAAAGTTCATAGTAAAATAAGAATATTTCAAGTCAGAAAAATCTGCAGGGTTAATTCATCCTCTCAGATCCAGAGATATTAATAGTTCATTCATTCCCATTCTAGCTGAAAAGTTGAGTTGTAAAGACATGAATGACGAAAGACCCAGCTACATGCCAACAGCATCACAGAGATTCCTGAGAAGTGTGTACTGAAAACCACAGCAAACATTTGTCAAGTCCTTTGACTTCTACAGGCTTAGTTTGACTCACAAAACCAAGCAGCTCTCAGCAGGCAGGAAAGCCCAGCAAGCCCGTGCTTAATACCAGAAGGACCCAGGTGAATTTTCACTCCCTCCCATAAAGCTGGGGTTGCAATATGAGCTCCTGACAGACAAACTGATGAAGACACTAAAGTAGGGCTGTTCAGAACTTGGATAGCCCTAATCTGACTTGCTTTTGTGTGCTGTTTGGCTGCATCAAGGCTTACTTCTGTCAAAATCTCACCATCTCTGCTCTTTTTATCCATGCCATACTTCTCTGTTTTCTCTCTTTCTTTCAAGCGTCAGTGCCTTCTTCACATTTCCTTTCAAGTATCTCTTCCTAGATCTTGCTGGCACTTGTCACTTTCTCTGCCTTGACACAGAATTCTTTGAAGCATGTGGCTCATTTGTCTCGTGTTATTGTTCATTCTTTGCACACTATAGGCCCTCTTCCAACTGCCGGTCTCCTCAGCTTTAACATTCAAAGCTCTAAATGAAAAGCCAAGCACATTAGCATTACTTCTGACTCAAGAAAATGCCACTGAAAGCTGGTTTCTTAATGCAACACCAATAAAGTTGCATCACTTGACAAAGTCGACATCTTTCAAGGAATCTGCAGATGGGAAAGTCCCACATCAAAGACAGTATCTGTACTTAGATCTCTAATTAAGCTGGTAGCAGTGCTGTCCAGAGGCTACAGAAGTACCAGAAGTACCCAAAAGTACCTTCAGGAAAAAAAAAAAAAATACTAGATTTTGAAAGCCCTCTTTCTGTTCTGCTTATTCATACAGCCTTATTTATTCTACAAGCCTACAAGGTAAAGTTAGGCATAAGAAAAAAAAATCAACCAAAACCACCTTTGGAACCCCACAGTAGAGAAACCGAATGGAAATTAAGAAACTGAAAGAACTTTGTGACTCATTAGCAAAATGTTTTCAATTTGCTAGCAGGATCAGAGGGTTTCAGGCAAAAAAACACGAGTGTCAGAACTGCTAAATCTCACAAATCATGCTTTGGATTATTTTTGCCCTTTGTGCAACTATTTCCAATATTCACAAACTCGTTCAACAAATGGCAGGCAATCACATGGTGGGTGTCTGAAGAGAGCGGCCCAAGTTAGAAATGACTTCACCAGCCCTGAAGACAGGCTACCACCTGAAACAACTCCATGAAGACCAACACAAAGCTCAGCAGAGCAGCAGTGCCAAGCGCTCCACCTAAGCTAACCTACCTATTTCTTCTGTTTTATTAATTATTGCCTGTCCATAGCTTCAGAGGTATAGACATCATTAGAATAAGACAGAATTAAACGAAGGGCCAAATGTACATGGAAATGCAAAATCATGTAAGGCATCTAAGCAAGTGTGCGTCCCAGCCTTGGGCTTCAGCCCTCTTATCCTCAGCATGAGGACATACTCCGCAGCTCCTGTAGCCACAGAAATACTGTTCCGTGCACGTACATCACTGAACAGCACTCGGACAACGAAGCTCCTTTAAGCAAAGCAGAAGGAGCCGTTCCCAGAAGTACCCATGCACCAGATGAAGCTATCTTGCTTTCCCAAATGCGTTATGAACAAATTACTTGGAAGCACAAAAGAATGGCTGTAACCAAATACTAATGTACACTTAATGGACTGCAGGTTTTGCAGGATGTTTAAAGTTCTCCCTCTGATCTCTCTGAACTTTGGCCTTCATTTGTTTATACAGGCAGAGGCCAATAGGTCATACCACTAAAATCAGCAAATTGTTTACACATATGGCAAGCACACATCAAGCAGAAATGCAGTCAAGGCTACAACCATACAAAGCACATTAAAGCAATTACTTTAGTTAAAATAACAAACATACAGTGAGTCCATATGTGATCAGGAGACCTTGCAGTGCAGTGAAAATCAGGATGAAGCAAGAAATTAATTGCCATTTCTTCAGAAGCCAAAACACATGTTCCATCCAGCCTAACCCAAGGCACTCACCAACGACATTGGTGCTTTTTCATTAAAAGTGGGAGCCTTTGATATCATCAGTGCCACATTTTTATAAAATTTTAAGTGCAACTTCAGCACTGTGACAGTTAATACTGCAAAGAATAGAAAAGTTTACAAAATGAGGCTGAAGGAGCAGCTGAAGTCAGGGACTCTCCAGGCATACCGTTGGCTGCGTTTGTTTGAACACCAGGCAGGGCTCTGGTGCCCGTGGCTGAACGATGCATCTCACCAGAGGCAACAGACTAAGAAGTTCTTTGGTCGATGAGAATGCGTTGTTTTCTTAGTAATTTACGCTAGCTTTAATTTAAAATTTATTAATTAAAAATAATTAAATGTTTTAAATACTCCTTAATTTCTACGCCTTTAACCTCTATAGGGAAAGATCTTTTAAAAGGCCTCTTCAAATAGCATATTTCACATAATAGGAATGATTTGGAATTCAGAAACATGAAGCCCTTCAATTTTAGAAGTGTGAACTGGGTATTAATACAACTGTATGCTTTGTTTTGTTTTAGCGGACAGAGGAATGTATTTTTTGAGAGCAGTTACATGCTCTCTGCTTAAGAGAAAGCCAAAAAAAATAAAATGTAATAACGACAAGAAATGAGGAAAAGCATCAGGATCTGAAAGAAACTAATCACTTTGTCTTAGTTAAATTCACTTTAGCTGTCAAGTTTGCTGAACCCAGAGGAGGGGAAAAAATTTATCTTCAAGATGTTGTATGAAGGCTTTAAAGAAAAATCAGTGACATACCCAGTAATGATTTGTAAGTATTTACAGTTGCTTTTTATTGCAAACCAGAAACTATCTTCTTTAAATTTCATGTCCACACTATGGAGACACATGCAGACACAAACATCCATATGCATAGGAGATGCACTGTGCTCTTCAGTAAAATTACCCGTTCTGAGAAAAGATAACTGTGAACCTCAAAGAAAAATTATCCTTTTTTTAACGTTACCTATTTCTGTGCTCAAAATACATTTTGGTTTCATACGAATTGCTTTTGTAGAACAAGATCATTTAGTTTTCCAGTCAATGATACAGCCAAACAAGTGAGAAATTGCTCTGTAACACTGGTTACAGAGCATTTAGATCTTCAAAATATCAATGCCCAGGCTGAAGGAGCAAACTGCAAACACAGCAGGACTACTCAAGTCAAGTCCTTCTGAATAGGATTAGTGTCTTATTAGAGGCTTTGGTAAAATCTGCTGTATTACGTGCCTAATGGCAGCTGTGCCTGTTGAGATACAGACAAAAAATGTCAAAATCTGTGTGCAAACTAACTTCTCTCCACAGATAAGGTCATCATAAATACAGCATTCCTAGATTGCTGCTTAGAGACACAGTTATATTTTCATTCAGTGGTAGGACGTGCACAACTGATTCCAGGAAGCTGACATTGGAAATGCATCTGTAGCCTTGGACATCAAACCAACTTGTGTTGTTCAGAAAACAAACATAAAACTATGAAGAAAATCATCCAGTGAGGCAAAGAAATTGGCAGACGCAGAGCTAATAAATAATCTTCTCTTTAAGAAAAGAGACACCCTGAAGATATGCGAGGTCTGGAAATTCATTACTTCTAGAAAGCAATATTCACATAAGGCATGGAAATATTCTTACGTTATTCATCACGAGTTTGACAAATTTATGGAATTTGTGGTTTTTTTAGGCATGTCTGCGTGAAAATATAGGTATAGCTTTGACTAGCTGATATGAAGTAACACTGCACACCCGCCTCACTTAATTACTTCTTTGTTAAATCCACTTTGAATGAGAATTATCAAAAACATTTCATCCAGTGCTCCTAGTGAATAATGCTCCCATTGCAACAGAGAACCAGTGGCACCAATGCTGAAGATGTATAACTCAAAACCAGCCCTACAGAATACTGGCCGATACTCAGAATATCATATAAAATCCTGGAACGAGCATCAGCATTTTATCTTCTCTGTTTCACCACCAACTAACATTTAAAAATAATGTTTAAACTGAAATAACCCTCTTAGTTCTGTAATGAAGTACAGTACTGTCAGTAATTTCTGAAGTAGCATCTCCCTACTTTAACCCTGATTTTCAGCACTGATGATTGAAATGTCTCATTTCAAACATTTTGTGTTGGAGGTTTTTCAAATAAATTGAACACGGTTTTGATAACAGGCCTGAAGACATATCTGATTAACCAGTCCCACCCCAGAACAGTTGAAAGTGAAAGGCTAAAGTTATTTACATTCTCTGCATATACAAAAAATCAAACAAGGCAAGGGGGAGCTTTGATCCAGTCCTGTCACCACTAACAGGGCTTTTCATCTTTCTTCAAAAGACGACAGCGAACTGAACCCGAACACAGGGCCCGCGCTCTGCCAGGGCTTTGCCTGGTAGCTGTCCCCCAGAAACCACAAGATGCACCACTGCTTGCAGCCCTGGAGCACTGGGGAGAAGAGATTCAAGGCCAAAGTACGGGGAGAAATGGAACACAAAACAATGACTTGCAACAGACCTTACCACCTTTTACAGAGTGAAACACCAGCCTGGATAAAGGAAATCCAATTGCTAACTGCCTCTCCTCACCTACACTGCCTTTAGGAGAAGAAAAATGAAGCCATCTGCACAAGGAGCTTGTGAGGAGAGGGGGGAAGAAACTTCCAAGGCTGTAGACACACACAAAGTAATATTTTAAGGAGAAATATAGTTCAAGAGGAAATTCGTATGAAATCATAGTCAGCATCGACAAAGCACACACATTTTTGGCAACAAAATAAATATATCAGAGGATAATCTATTGCCCAGCATAATTATTTGTACTGAAGCTTGGATTTATGCTGTACTGTGCCTGACAGCAATACAGATAGAGCAAATCTGAAAATAAACGTCCTTCTGACTTCTCATACAAACCAGTGAGAATCAGTTCACACTGCTGAGCAATTCCAGCATCATAGCTCCAGCAAATTCAGAAAAGGATTAAGCAAGGCTCTGAAATTTTAATTGCTATTTTAGGGTAATAAATACAATATTCCAAGTGTATCTTTAGATTACAACATTCACTTCAATTTTGAGAACAGAGATGCACTTGCTGTTCTTCAAGGTTCTCATTTCTTAAAAGCAAGATACACAGGGAAATCAGCAGAAATGTGAATATAGCACACTAGCATGATTTTCCTTTTTTCCTTAAAACTTTAAGATTTGACAGCTGCCATGCTACGTTTATGAGCAACAATGGGAAGAACCAGCACAGGTAGTCAGGGAGCTACTGAACTTAAAATTATGCCAACACCTTTGCACGTTTCAGGTCAATGACAACTGCATTCCCTGCTAAATAAATAGACTAGACTAGACTGCACAGTGGAAAGCCCTGTTACTTGAAAAGCTAATGAGTGCCTTAGATTGCCTGGAGAGTCTCTATCACTGTAGGTCTTACTAGGTCAAAGCTGCATAAAACTCTACGTGGCTAATCTTACAAGAGTAGAAGCTTGAGACAGCTTTGCATCTACATGCATTGATCAGCTACTTACTACCAACTTCAGGTAATCTGGGATTTTCTGCATTATTACAATTAATTTATACAAGTAAAAATATATATATAAATATTCAACATTCACCCAAACAGACCATTTCAAAGACCATTAACCATCACAACTGAAGTCAGGCACTTAGATCTGACATTTCCATCCTTTGGAAGAGCGATGCTGCACCTGATGTTCCACAGTTGCTAATAAAGCAACCTGCCTGAAGTTACGAACAACAACAAGGTTAGGTAAGAATTAATTCTTAATAGGAGCGCAATAACAACAGAAGAGACAGATTTATCTGGGGAATGGACAAAAGGAGCTGGAGGACTGAAAAACACCAGAAGAGCTCAAAGAGAGATGGTCAGGGCAGGAGGCAAAATGGCATATTTCGGAGACAACACAGTGGTTTCAAACTGTTGAAAAAAGGCTGTGAATCAATCAGAAAACGTCAACAAATTAGGATTAGAGTACAAGAAATGTGCTTAACCCCAGGAAAGGGGTGGGTATGCCAAGGAAAACAAAAAGCCCCAACAGTGAGGTACCTGATTTCTAAAGCAGGAACTGAAAATGCTTTTTCCTGTTAAATTATCTTGAAAACTAAAGATTGCTTCTTCACAGCGTTAGCTGCTTAATTACTACCACTTCATCCTCTGATTGCATGTCTACAGGGAAAATTCTCCCAAAGATCTAGCAATACTGCATCTTCAGAGTGCATTATTTCCACCACAACCTCCAGAGTAATAAATTATTTAAATAACATATAAAACAAACAGGTTTATATAAACAAAAGAACATATTCATTTAAAAATTGTAATTGAAAACCATCTGGGGGAAACCCAGCACATCTGATGAGAAACTATATATTTCTCTTGATAGTAAACGCTGCAGTTCCGACTTAGATTTCTCTGTTATGAAAGGGCCTCTGTGGCGAAGAGTCCATATTTATAATTACCATTTGTCGTATGTTACAGACAAACCAGCATGAGTTAAAATAATAGGAAAGAAGAGCCCAGAGCTCCGAAATTGTTATTTCAGCTGAGATGCATAGTCCCCTGTTTCACAAAGCATAATAGAAACACACAAGCCAAGGTCTGGAAAGCACTCGAGTGTTAAGTCATGGTCTTCTGTGAGGCTAGGAGCAGGAAGTTTGAACAGATCTCATGCCCCAAAACCTCTGCAACTTTACCAGCAACAGCAGGGAAGTGCCCTGAGCCCTCTCCTCCCTTGCTACCCCTGCGGCATCAAAGGGGTCAGGGAACCCCAGGCACCTCGTCCTGGTGGGCTGAGTGGTGAGCAGCCCAGCTGCAGAGAGCCAGAGCTAGAGGTGTAACAGGACCACACCTTCCCCAGGCAGCCCAGGGGATGAGAGGAACCACAGAACCCAGAACCCTGAATCGCTGCTGCTGAGCCTACACAGAACCCGACCTGCACCCTGAGGCCCAGCACACCTCCTCCAGACAGCCTCAATTGTACGTGTTCTCCTCCCAGCCAGGGAGCCCGGGGGCCTCAACCTCTCCTCACAGGACTGTCCTCCCGCCCTCCTGCCACCTTGTTGCCTTCCTCTGGATGCTCTCAAGAGCCTCAACATCTTTTTTATGTCGTGGAGCCCAGAACTACCCACGATATTCAAGGTGGGGCCGCACCGACACTAAATGTAGCAGGAAAGTCACCTCCTTGATGTATGTGTTTGAAGCACATACTAGGAATAATACTTCTGTTTCATCTGGGGATGTAAATACTAAGAGATACTTTTTAAAAAGTGACACAACAGGCTGCAGGCTAATGGAGAGTAGCAGCTTAGAGAAAGCCTTGGCACTTTCGTCAAGCACTGATCACTACAAGGACCTGTAGGTTAACAGCACCTGAACTTGTGCACACGAATGTTTTCTGTAACTTGGCATTACACTTGTGGGCAAAGTCTTTTTCCTCTTCTGAGCTGTAAATGCTTCCATCTCCCTCAACTCCAGATAGTCAGGCTTGTTTTCAAAATTGTGTAAGGGCTTCAGAAGGTCTAGCAAAAGAACTGCAATGGGCCATCAAGCTTCAGGAGCATTCTTCCACACTGAAACAGCACAAAGAACCGTAAATACCACGCAAAAGAAAATTAGCTGTCTGCTGTAACATATTTTATGTACAAAGTAATTATACTATTACATAAGAGAAAGTTACTGTTTTGAAATCAAAATTCCTAATTTTAGAAGCAAGAGATTTAGGCATAAAAAGCAGCCAATATCCCAAATGTCTCATAAATGTAATTCTTGGATCAATGAAAACATCAGTTTAAGACAAGATGGCTAAATTCTGAACAGAAGAGAAGGAATTTATTAGGACACTATTGTTTCTATTATAAAGTCTTACAGCCTATTTTCAATATAAACATGAGTTACTCTTTTTGGATCTTCAAAAGGCAAAACTATTCTAGGAGTAAAAGCATGGCTCTGATGAACATCAGACACTACTACCAGACAGCTGGCTGGGCAAATTAGCCCCAAATCTTGCCAAATCACAAGAAATAGTTTCAGGATTTATAATTAGAAATATACAAATTGGGGGTGGGGGTGGTCTTCAGTTCTTATTGTTTACTCAATATGTTGTAATAAAAATTTCAGGATTCTTTCCTTCCACATGCAATTTCAAGACTTTTAAAGCTCATTTAAACATGGACTTATCCTTCCTTATTGCAACCACACAACAATCGAGACTTTAGGTATAAATGTGACATGCTGAAGCTTTCTTTACAATTATCTGAATCACATGAAGAAAGTGCCTCTAATTAGGACACATCCCACGGTGTATCCCAAGCGGAGAGCACCCACCAAAGCAGCAGCCACAGCAGCCTGCACTGTGCATCCAGGGGAAGCGCGCTCTGCAGGAGGAAGAAATCTGAAAGTGACACCAGAAAGTCTTCTGAGATGTGGCCAGAAGGCCAGCACAGATGCACATCCACAGCTGTTTCTCCACGGCACCCATGGGCACGCTGTCCTGCCGCGGGCACACAGAGCTGCTCCCAGGACCAGCGCTGCCCCACCACCCACCCTGCCAGCTCTCACCCACATGGTGGACACACAGTTTTGTTTCAACCAGTTCTGCATTGCACAGCGATGGCTGGAAAGCCTTTCTGCAGCCTCTCTGCATTCGCTCTGCCTAGGAAGAGGTTCAATTCTCAATTTGGTACCTACTAGTCGCATAATTCAATTCCCTACGTATGGCTCATGTATTATCGTTAACGCAGATGGGCTGTGTTCTGGATGTTCCTCCACACCAACACAGAGCAGGGCACAGCCACATCTCTAACATGTGCTGCTGGAACTCAGAAAAAAACCTGTTCTGTTGGGTAGTTTTAAGGATCAGAGTAAACCACTGTGCTCAATTCATTTACTCAATGAGCAGCTTTCCCAGCACAGCACTGTTGGGTTGTCCTCCCACCACTTTGTTTAAACACAGAAGTATTAACGTATCGGTCGTGATCTGCAGCGCACAAAGCGTTTCTCTGTTCCTGGGTTCCAGTCTATAAATAGTCTTCAGGATTCCTCATCAGACAACAGACATAAATAGCCTGGCTGGTTTTTAAACACACACGTAACCCTGATGAAAAAAGCATCTGGAAAACTGCCTTTGCTGTGCAATTGTGCAATTTTTTTTTAATCATTGCAATAAACAACGAGTCAGAAATCTGATGTAAAATTGACACTGAGGAAATAACAGCATGATAAATACTGACAGCATTTGATAAAAGAAGTTTGACCAGGGAAGAACTGAACATGGTTATGACAAGCGCTCTCCATCCTGCCCAGCTCCCTTCCCCCCCAAACCATGACACACATTAGCAGCCCTAGGTCTCTCAAACAGGAGTGAAAGACTGTCTTGTGAAAGTCACAGCCTGCCACTACGTGATGCTCAAAGTAGCTTCTGAAGCTCGTGGAAGGCTTTAAATCTGAACTTTCAAAGTTGCTTTTTTAAATCACACATATTGTTCAAATCCATTAGTAATTCCATATGGTCAGATGGACTTTAAAAAATTATTGTTTCAATTCAAGTGCAACTCTTGGCTTGAACTTCTGCCTTGAATTTTTTATTTTTTTTTTTTAAAAAGTAGGACTTAATTCTTCACCGCTGGAACTACCAAGGAGACAATCCCCATGCACACAGAACTTACCACTTCAACCCCGTATCACTTAACCCTCTCCTCTCCTCTGCTTTACCATCTGCATTTTACAGCCGCCCAACCACTCCTTCCACACAAGCAGCAGCTCAGTTAGCTTTCCACCACCCCTTTACCCATTCTCAGTTCTCTGTTCACTGTTCCCTACCTGGGCATCACAGCCATCTCTGTCCCAGGGCCATCTCACTGCCACAGCCAACATTGATGACCACCCTGGGGCAGCCTCCTTACTGCACCTCCAGGCTCACAGCTTTTTAAAAAACAAAACCAACACTTCCTTCTACACCCCAAAACTGCCTGAAGAAAGGAGTTCATTGCAACACTAATCCATTCCTGAATTTATTTTAGGTTCAGATGATTCCCCACAGACTAGTAAGACTCCTTAGGAAGTGTGTTTCTGCACAGAAACAGGTACATGACAGACATGCAGACTATAAAAGACTTCTACTTGTCCACTCCTCATTAAAACAAACAAACAAACAAAAAAACCCCTGATGTTCAGTTCTTTAGTTAGGCATGATCTTTATGAAAGTAGCAGTTTTACCACACAGGAGCAGTACTGACAGTCAAAATAAACAAAAATATTGTCTGATACCCATTTAAGTTACCACAAAAGTGATTGCATACAGATACAAAAGTATTTTTCTACCTGTGAAATACGCCACTCAGAAGGTACCAACGTTTCTTGCCAGCCAACAAAAAAGGGAGGCTGCCTCCAAAATTTGTCAGAAAAGCAGGATAAAGGTCAAAATGAAAACTGAAGATCTTCAATAAGATTTGGGCACACTTCTTTTCACTTCATGTTTATTGAAGGAAAAGTAATATTGCTCACCTCCTGAACAATTTCTTATGCCCAACACATGCAAACTGGGCAGAAAGAGAAGTAGAATTCCTCACCAGCTCTCTAGAGACCCTACGATAACCACTATGGTATGCTTTGAGTAGTGTCAGTCATTACATAGCAAGCTACGAGGCACTGCTGGACAGCACAATTTCAAGAACAGCTAACTTGCTACTGCCAGATCTACCAGAAGCGGCAATCAGCAGCATATATTATACATATACACGTATATACCTGTATACATATGCTTGCAGGAAAAATTAACCATAGGGTTAAAAAGCGGGCAAGCAACAACAACAAACTCCACGCATACATATGCTTGGCTGGATAGAAACGCTTTTAGCGGAGAAGGTGTTTGTTTCAGAGCTCCAGCGAGACAAGCTACTCTGGTTTCTTGAATGCTGTTTTTGGCGCAGGACAGTAAGGGATCAGTGAACATGTGATAACAAATGACGTGACTCCAGGATGTCAAAGTGCCTCACGGCAAAGTGGCTTTACACTTCCTCTTCACATGATCAGGTCAGCATTCAGGCCGACATAAAAGCTTAGTTTACAAGTTTACTCTTAGCCATGGGTTCATGCTTGAGCACGGCTGTTCTGTCTTCCTCTGGGATCATCTAAGGAAGCCATCCTGCCTTTTCCAGCAAAACTATCCCACAAGAGACCGGATGGGAATTCTTCTCTCAGCCGTCTCACAGACCACAGCTATGCTTCCCTACTTAGCCCCTTTTATTTTATAATTTCTACCAAACTCATTCACATCCTCCTCCCGTTTTCATCTTTCTAGGGCTCCCTCGAGCAGCCCTGCAGACAGTACAAAAGGAAGGCAGAACAACTCTTTTTGAGGACGTGGTGGACCAAGCTGAGCGGTACTTCGCTTAGCTTGGCAGATATTCCCAGCATTATGAAAACTGCTTTCGCACACAAATACTCAGTTTGCAAAAGCATCCCTCCCCCACCAGCCTCCAAAAAAGTCTGTAGCAAGCAGGCAGCACACAACCCTGCAACATCTGAGTAACTACAAAATACTTATGATCCTCTGATATTCCCTAGTATGAAAGCACTCAAGAAGCTATTTAGCATTTGACTATAATAACCTGCAGGGCTTCTGTGGATAAAGATTCTTCCCCCCAGTGCCTATTACAGATGCTTATGAAAAAGCAATCTTAAACAGGGTCAAGTTCTTTAATTATGTTTCTACTTTGTATGTCAGATGCGAGGCTAATGAGCAGAGAATTAATTTGATGGGAAAAAAAATAGACCATCCCAACCTAATTGAAAAGAATTGTAAATTCCTTTAAATATCACTAATTGAAAAGCTTGCTACTAGATTATTCCCTTTTTACACAAACAAGTTCTATCCATAAAGTCCAAAAAATAAGAAAGTTTAGTTTAGCCATGTGCTTTTGCTGAGTCTATATATTTATATTCACAGCTCATCCTGTGGATCAGACAACGCAGTATTAAGAACCAGGTTCCCCTTACTGCCACCTTGTTCAGCCTTCCATTCCACAACACCCAGCAGCAGACAAGCTGCGTGTAGGTAACTGGGCACAACCCAAATCTGTGCTACAGACGGATCTGGCAGAGCACGCTTCTTCCCAAACACTGAGAAGACCTGGACAAAACCCAGTTCTGTAGCGCGTATTCTGGTGGGCTACTTTAGGGACACAGCAGCAACATGCTGCTCCTTACTACCAAAGGTATTTGATTTGTCCCTTTATATCAAAAATAGCTAAAGTTTATCCAATAAACTGTGTTTCTGAAGAAGAAAACACCCTGAGAGAACACCTTCTGAAATGAACCAAGGAGAATGGCTCAATTTCAGAAAAACTGCTGAAAAGAGTACTTGATCTGAGTTCCCAGATTCTTGGGGAGCCACCACTACTTCTCAGGGTCCTGGGAAGACAACTGCAGAAGGAAAGCCCACTGGTCTGAATTCAAGTATGTTTGCACACACCATGCAAGACTTCCCAATACCACCATAAATTTTTATAGGATTCATAAATCCTATTTGAAAACCATAGATTTAAAACACATCCTCCGGTAAACAAGAGTTTTACTGTTAAATATACCCTGGAAGTTTCTCAAGATTGTTTTTTTCCTCAGTCTGTTCACTTTCTTTGGACACAGATTTCCTGCCACTCTGCTTGCTAAAACTGAAAATTCTCACAACAGAAAATCTTTTGATACAATCCATACTGTTGTTAGTTGTGTGCAGTAACTACAGGTTGCAATTTACTCACAGTGGAGAGTCCTCCTCCAGTACACTCGGTTCACAATGAAAAGATAAAGAAAATAAATCCTACGTGAGAAGAGTTGAAAGACAGTGCAATGAAGAAATGCGTTAACACTTACGGTCGAGTCCATTGATGTATCTCATTGTAATTTCACAGTGCCCCCAAACTGCACTGACTATGGGGTAAAGTTTTTTCCCTTTTAGTCCTCTGAAGGCCACTCCAAGATACTGTCCATCTACCATGAAGCTGAGCGTCCCTTCATCCATATCCAACACCACCAGTAAGGAGTCTGGGAGTACAAAAGACTCGTCTGGTTCCAAAAAGACGGGATACGTGACCCCAGGCTGGTTTTTACAATTGTGATAGAGTTTGTTGCGTCCCAAATCCCAGCCCCACGATTCACTGTTGCTACCAACCAATGACGTGTACCCCACCGAGTGCAGCGGAGCTTCAGCTGTCGAGACGCCCACCACAGCGTGAGTTCCCCGTTGCCTCGTGGGCCAGTGGATTTGCCAGACGTGGAGGCCTCTCGTGTAGCCGACTTTGCCCCGGATGCAATCTGTGCTTTGAGCAACTGGGTGTCTGTGAAAAGTCAGTTTATCGTCTTCCTTTACAAATATATTTAAAGAGCGATCTTCATTGTTCCAAGCATGTTTATACTGGATCTCCAGCTTGGCAGGGGGCATATCCAACAACATGTCCAGCCGGGCAGGCTTGCAAAAATCCGGGCCTCTCAGCTCTCGTTTAACAGGTCTATAAGGGGGCTCCCTCACATCCACAGACTTTATGCTCCCTGAGATTTTCTGGCCCATTGCTTGGCTGCAGATTTACAAAGGAGAAAGAAAAGTTGACTTTGGCCCAACGTTACCTCATGAAAGCACTTTAACACTGAGCCAGTGACCTGACAAGCTGACTGGATTTACTTCTCCTGTTTGGAGCTTTTTAGCAGCAATGTTTTCAGAGAAAAAATGTTCCTGAAAAAAAGCAGAAAGTTTCCAGTTAGTTTAAGAAAGCCAATAGAAAACCCACAACATATTTTTAAAGAACAACTTCTTGTAACCCTGGTAGTTATTTTAAACACAAAAGCTGACGATTCACCACTTTTTGTTCAGTACCCTACAACGCTAACCAGACTGCCAGCAGCGTACTCCGAGCCCACCAGTGCACAGAGCACAGACAGTCATTTCCTCCAATTCATAATCGGATACAGACATTCCCCACCTTCTGCCCTTCCACCCATTTTGTCTGGCCAGGTTTGCAGCGGTCTTGAAAAAGGCGTACAGTATTCCCCAGCAACAGCAATAAACTTTACGTTCAGCTGTAGCTTCACTTTCACTTACACCTTTTGTTTCACACTCTCAGAAACTGTCTCCTTCCATTTCCAGCAGCTCTCTTGCCCAGACCCTTACGACACAGGGCTTCAGCGTCTGCGCTGCCATCAGAAGAAATGCAGCCAACAGCAAATGGCAAGACCAGCAAAATTTAAAATGTTTATTTTAGTGTACGCTGTCCTTAAGTAATTTAAAATATATATTTCTTTTTAATAATAGAGATTAAAAAAAAAAAAAAGAGGGGAAGTGAAAGAATAGGAGGCATGGAAGGATAGATGAAGAAAGGCAATTCTAGTTCTCTGGCAGACATTTCTAATGAGCAACTGCTGCCAGAGCATTGATGCCTCATCCTACTGGAAAGCAAGCTAATCCACATTTTGTACGTTGCAGTGTTAGGCTGATAAGGACTGGAAGACAGTAAGACACATTAAAAGGAATAGATAATTTTGAAATGTATTATTTCTGTGCTTCCACAGACAACACGGTAATTCAGCTGGAAGTTGTCAAAAGCACCCAGGAAAGATGTTTCTGAAGCTGTGTATGACTCTTTGCAGCCAGGTGAAGTGCCAAGTCCTGGCATGCCCACCTATGGCTGGGGAGCCTCCCTGTTGCTTTTTACTGAGGGAGCAATGAAGTGTTTTAAGAAGCAGCAAAAATCACCAAACTTGCAAAAGCCTGAACAATCTCAGTGACAGCTGCTTTTCATGAAGCACCACAACCGGGCAGGGGCATGAATGTCTTGCAAAAAAACATCCTGTAAGACTGTACTCGGTAAGCCCCAAGTCCATAGCTTTGTTTGTTTTCTTTTAAGAAATTCTGCCCCAGATGCACTGTCTCGCTGTGAAGATCAGTTCTGAAAGAATACAAGCAAGAAACATGTACTGACAGTGGAAGGAAAAAAATACAAGCCTATGAAAAGAACACCTGTAAAATTTAGCATCCATGCTGCCGTGTTTTAGAATTGAACAAAGCCTTTAAATTATTTACAATGGCCAATACTAAAGAAAGTGTTTTCTGCATATATTAAAAACAGAAGTTATCTTACTGAAAAATTCTAAGGTACACTCTTCAAGGTTGACGAGTATCTACAAGCACCTTCTCATACATGGCTGGCATACAAATAACAGTCTTCCAATGTAACTTGTAAAAACAGTAAAGATTTCTGTAAAATTGTGTTAACTTGTAGGCATATATCACGTTTTCTTAAGAACTAAGCTGTGGTGCTGAGAAAAGCATGCTAAAATACAGCCTCTTCCCCCCAGCCCACTAAAACTGGACACAGAAGACATGAAGCTGGTGTTATACCCATACTCATTCGCTCATCTGAAAGACACAGGAACTTAGCGAAGCGTGCAAGTGTCTCTGACAGAGAGGAATCTTACCTCTATCACTTTGAAAAGGGGTACAGGGAAAGTGGGAAGAGCAAGCGAATCAGTGACTGTGTTGTGTGAAAGTTTCCTTTGCAAAACAAAGAAGTAAAAATTGATTTTCAAACCCATGTAACCGTTAAGGTATCATATAAAGATGTGACTTTCTGGTAGCTGTTGGAAAGTCAGTCCCACACAGGTGTATTTGTACAAGTGCATAAAGCAAAAAAGCTTCATTGCACCTAATATTAATCAAAAAACTATTTCAGTATTTTGAAATCAGAATTAAACGTAAGCACACAAACCCCTCATATCTTGCTTGCAGGAGGATTCAGGATGTCTCCCAGGAGCTTCTCATTGAAACAGGGCCACAACTTGAAAATTACTCCATGTGAAATAAGCTTGAAAGACCCCTCCCTTCTTTCCAAACCAAGTAAAAAGAACCTGAAAGTTCCAACAGTAACTACATTTACATTTAATCGACATTTGCCATTGTGCTACTGCAGAAGCACTCATAGGTCATTTCATGGGGTATGATGGCAAACGTGGCCCAATGAAGCAAGGTCAATACTTTATTCCACACTAATATTCAGTGGGAAACGAAATACTGACACTAACAAACACACCACGAAGTGACAGGGAGTAAATACCATCAGATAATCAGATTTTCCTAGGAGGACAATGATCAGTAATTGGGTAGTTCCTTTTAAAAAGGATGTTTGATTATTTGAGTTTGAAGGAAGACTGTGAAGAGGGAAAATGTCAGATAATCGGAACCCCAGTGATTCCTGTATGAGATTGAGCTCTTTGTGCCTTTGAAAATTTCATCCTTAAAGCACGAGACGATCGCCACATTCCTGTTAGCGTGCTGAGGGGAGATGGCCGGGGAAGTCCTGAGTGCATCCTCATGTTTCACTTCCTGATCACATAAGAAACTGATCTTGGCACTGAGATTTAACTGGCAAACTACCAAGAGATTAATAAACACCAAAGGAAGTGACTTGGCAAGCCACAGACAAACACTGCTCCTAATATGCCCCAAGCTGTAACAGAAATAGGTTGCTAATAAGTAGATCAGTAATTCAGAAGAGTAAAATGCATCATTATAAGCACCTTGATACAAGCACAATTGTGTCTTTGCTCTCGGATGTGCTTAGTAATTATTTTGGTTTGAAACTGTATCTTACAATGTTAGTTCAGAGAGATGAATGCCTGTGTCTGTATACAGACATTACCAAACAATTTGATTACATACTGTGACATTTTGCCCAATAGCTTTGTATGGACATAGGACTGAATAATAATGTAAAATCTTACTGTTTCTGATGCATTAAAGGTAAGACAGCTTCTTAGCACTCAAAAGCTGCCTTTCATCAAATACTTTGTCCCACCCACTGTAACATATGACACTCTTTTCCATTCTAGTTGTGCATGCCTAGTAGCAGCTCGCAGCTTCTGCCAGAAGGCCAACTACAACCACAGCTGTATCCTTCACCTATCACAGGACTTGAGCAAGAACATGCAAAAACAAAGCCAACACTTAATCTCTTGTACTACAACAGCAACACAGGTGTAACCCCATTCTAGCTGTTACCTAACAGCTCTGATCACTGGTGTTTAGTGGGAGCTGATGTGAAAACTTCTTTATATGAGGTGGCAGCAAGGGGTCACAGCAATGCATGCCTTCTGCTCACAACCAATGCTCCATTAACCTGAGCTCCGCATCATGCAGACAGTCCTCCTGGCAGATCACAACGGTCCCTTTGGTTGCTTGCAGGACCATCATGTCTCAAAGCCAAGACCGTTTAATCCGTTTCCTTGTCCGCATCATGTCCGTTTAACACCAAACGGATGGCAGAGACCAGCTCTGAAGCAAGAACATTAAGCAAGAGCATTAGCATCACCTTGTCCTTCATTCCTGTCAGAAGCTGCTGTCAGAGGAGTGAAGCCTTCTGGGGTCCAGCCCTGGGAGGACACCTGGCTGCTCTCTCCAGCAACAAACATCCCCTCCCTACTTCCCTTCCACACCTCCAACGCAGAAGCCCTGGAAATGCCCTACTCACCGCTACTGTCAGCATCTCCCCACAGAGATATGCAATTATTGCTCACCAGAGCTTGTTAGGAAAACCAAGCACAAAGCTCAAAAGGGGAAGAGGATTTACTAACATTTTTTCTGGCAGAGGTAGCACAAAATTGGCTTTTTCCCTGCAGCACTGAATGGCTAGACAACACAGGATTAGTATAAATTGTGGGTCAGTCAGTAGGATGGAAGATTATTCATTTCAGATTAAGTTCTACTCAACACACTTACAGAAAACTTGGTCATAAAGCCTTCTCACCATTCCCCAAAACGACAAAAACTTGCTGAAGCACAGCACCATCATTCAACTCCCACAACTTATACTACCTTACTTAGAGAAACTTAGGTCCTTGCCTGCATCTTCTCGCAGTTAAAAATCAGTATCAGGAACAACATATACAGACAAGTATTCTGAAAGCAGAAGAACATGCATTTTCATTGCATAGTTTTGCTTTGAATGCAAATTAAATGTCAATTTTGATTTTGAAAACACTTTCTTTCCCAGCTCTGCTTTCCCAGAGCTTCACTCCTCTAGCATTTTCAAACCACCACAGCACTTAGGAAATAGGAAAATATTTTAGTTTGGCATAATATACACAAGCTCTCAGCGTATCTGTTTAGAGACTAAATTTCACTCCATTTCATCAGTCATCCATGTGACAAAAGATACTGTGGAAAAAAAAAAGTATTATTTTCATGGAAAGAGAAAACAAACTGCACTAGTACAGTCCTTTAGCAACTGGGAAACCCTGGCTGAGAAGACTGCTAATTTGTGTGACCTAAATGATCTCTGTCACACAGTTCCACATTCATGCCACGCTTTGTCAGGATATGATGATTAGATTAAGCGTGCTGTACAAGAACTAGCCAACTCCAAACAGGAAAAGTGCGTCAACGTCGCTTAGCTGTGTTCTCATGCAGACTGCCAAAATATTTAGGGAAATTATTCACAATAAAAACACAAATTATACTTACCAGAGAAAGGCTTGCTGGGATATCACTTCACTGTAATTAAATACAGTGCATTTTTAGCAATTCAGTATGTTGGCATCAGTAGAACATAACTGCTGATAAAAGAAACATGCTTTCTGCAAAGTCAGCTTTCAGCATCCATAGTTATATCTCCCTGTGGATTACTAGGAACCAGACACGCAGAAAACTCAAAAAACACAGATGAGAAATGACACCAGAGAAACAATTCAAACCTACAGGAAGAACATGATAAGGCTTATGCTAATTCTACTAAAGTGACACCAGAAAGTGAAAAGAAGCTAGGTGATTCCCCACAAATGATACTGTAATCATCTATCCAAAAAAGCCATGAAGGTGACCCCTCTGCCTATGAGCATTTCAAACAGACAGCTCTGACGCTTTATGCTATTGACTCTGGTCATGTTTTTTTCTCCCCTCATGCACCCAGGCCTTGCTGCCACCTTCCCAGCTGGCATGGGCTTTGCTACCAGCAAGGACTCCTGAACAGCAAGTAAGAGTTGCCACAGAAGCCTCTTCTCAGTGTGCAGGAAAATCGTTCATTCTCCAGATGCCTGAATGGAACAGACACCCTCGAGCACTCTGAATCTAACCCTCGTCCCTCCCTCTCTTCAGGAGGGATAGGAAGAAGACAAATGCAGGCCACGTTGTGCTGGACAAGTTAGTGAAAAGCATTTCACACGTTTATGAACAAGGACTTTCAACTCCACACAGAAAACGTACAGGCACAAGGCCCGGTGTCTAGGGCCTATGTTCGCAGTGCACAAACAGCCATGAAATCATGACAACACTGTTTTTGGGGGCGACAATGAATTAAGCACATTCCTGGCACCCTAAAAAAAATGACCGGCTTGGTTTCAACTATAGGTCCTGGTATCCAACGTTGTTGATTTACTGTGTATCTCGAACAATGTTGGCATTCTCTGTCAAATGCAATACATGGCAAGAATGCAACCAGCCAGAAATGCTTGGATACCCTATGCAATCCTGTGCTACAGATAAAACTTTATGCTGCATGCACGCTTATCAAACAACGTTTCACATGTGGGATGAACACTGCAGCAGTAAGTCATAACTTCAGCTCCTAGAAGGAATGCAAATCGTGGAAATCCCAAGGACATTCATCCATCCATAAAGGGTGACTTGTTTTGTAATGTTACAAAAATGTAATTGTTTCAAAACTTAAGATAAGCTTGTTGTTAAAATAGACTGTGCATTTAGCTGCTTGGAATTAGAATAATCTGAAATACCACACCATCTGTACTGCCAGAGTTAGAAGCAGTTTAGTAAGATCATGAAGAATTCAGAAAGAATCTTGAGTAGCTCTGAATAAAGTGGAATGTATATTTTTTAATACTTCCATCTATTGTAGTTTGGAACTGAGCTGTTTTGAAGTTACGGTTTGTTTTTAAGCCTTCCATATCTCTGCAGGTTTCTCGAATAAGCCTCTCTGGTACTGAAAGCTGGTCTTAGACACAAAGATTAATCTTCCAAAGAAACATTAAAGATGACAAAAACAGTTCTATTCTGTAAATGTTTTTTGCATAATGACTTCTCAGAATACAGCAATGTAATTTGAAAAATAAATATAGTAACACAATGCAATTTTTTTTATTATTTTTGCTATGCAAGTCCTACTTAGAACAGCAACATTCCACTGGAAAATTACTGAAAGAAAACATACTTTTGTTTCAGGGTATTTAACAGGAATACACATGTGATTCCCTAATTACCATAAGCTCACTCATGTTCAAGCTGCCACTTTTCCACCACCTCTCCCCATTCGTTCTTCCCCTTTTGTCTTGCACCACCTGCATTCTAATGCCCCTTGAGATGGATCGGCCTCAGAAAACTAACGTGGGTAAAATCTACTATTTCATGTTGCCGGCTTATTTTCAGGTGTGTGAGCCCTCTGATGTGGCATATCAGACAGTCATGTAAACGCTTGCTCTGGCATAGCAAAAGGAGGAGGAAAAAAAATCTGAAATGCAGAACCATTTATTTAAGCAGCAGCCCAAAACGATGAATTTCCACAGTAACTTCAAGCTGCCCCAAGGGGCACAGCTGAACTTTATGTCTAAATTCAAGTCATGAGCTTTCAGCTTCCTCACCCTTCTGACAAGAAATCATGCATCTTTCATCCTGCAGCCACCCTTCCATTATGGTAAATACCTTCCTCTCCCTCCTGAATGGCTGAAGTAGTCATTTTGAATGTTCAAGTGTCAGGCTTATATTAAAAAAGAAAATTAACACATGAATAAGGCTTAACACTAAATTGAGAATTATGTTTTCTGCTCCATTTTGCATTATACGGGATCATTTGCCACTCTGCATTTCTACTCAGCCATGCTTCACCAAGTAAATAAGTAATACCAATAAGTGCCAGAACACAAGAGATTTAAAGCCCCCCAAATAATCAAGTTTTAATATCTCAATTTCTTTCCAGTCATTGCTACTTTTAACCATCTTAACATATTTTTGGCATTTTACTTTGCATGTTACCTCTATAGCTTTGTATAGGATCAATACCCTTATAAGCTCTGGTTTCAAAACAAAAAAAAAAAATATATGACCATGGATGTGGCTGAATACATTCCAACTCCCTGCATTTCTGTTGCTGTAAGGTACAGTAGAATTAGTTGGCCTTCAAAATGGAAGAAAACTTAGAAAGTCAGAGATGAGAAGAAGGCCACTGGAAAGCATCTTTCCAGTTGTGTAGCTGGCTCCAAATCACAGGGGGTGAGCCAAAACAGGTCCCCAGGCAGACTGAGGGGAGGTCCAAGGATGGCAGAATGTGGCAGTCAGCCAAACGAGAGCTCCCCTAGCTCAATACAACTTTTCACCAGAACTTTGTTGCAATCGCAGGAAGCACGGTAACGTGCTCCACTGAAAATGCAGCCCCTTAGCTCAAGGGCCAGTCGCTGTGTGTGTGTCAATGTTTTCCGAGCCTGGGGAATCTTTGCAAATTGGGATGAAGCCGAGGCCTACAGCTGGTTTTTGAGGGGCAGCACCATGATAAAGATGGGACTAAGGAAGAACACCCACTAACAGCAGCTCTTCTTTTTTAATCCCAAAGCTGCTGCAGACGTAGCACTCTGAAAGAGATTTCTCCAGCCTCACAATGCCTGTATGTACGTTTTATAGTTAGTGGACAAGCCAAGCTCTTAGTCTCTGTACCACTTATTAAAAGAAACTCACTGATGGCTTAAAAGTTGCAATGCTCCTGGAACGACCAGACTACTTTTGTCTGCTTGTTTTGTTTTGAAGCCTTTTGCTGCTTAATCCTCGTAGGAATTGCAGCAGCAGCACACGAACAATACCTGTCAGATGCTCTCACTGTTGGTGGGCAGAGGCGAACACGTCCAACGCTCCAGCTGAAGCGGCCCATAAGCAGCAGCTCCTGATCTGAGCCGGGTGGCTTTAATGCTTCCAACAGAGCTGCCAAACTCCAGCGACAAAAACATATTGTGCCTCTGGCCAAGCACAACAGCTGAGAGCTGTGGATATTCCCCCCTGCGCCCCACAGTGAGCTGCCTGACGCGGCGATGCTGGACGGGCTGTGGGGAGGCCTTGGGAAGCCACAGCCAGGCCCAGACTGCGGCCGGAGGGCAGCAGCCATTGTGCTCGCACAGACGCAGAGGGGATGAGTGCACAGAACAAGTTTGATCCCAAACAAAAGCGTATTCTTTTGTTTAATAGGAAAATAGGCTTACACAATCGCACCATCTGCATCCCTCCTAACCTTCCCCCTTAACTCTTTCAGCCAGCAGTTGCCCTCAGCCAGACTTGACAGAACAGTAGCAGGCTCAAAGATGTGTTCCTACTGAAGAGGCAGCTGGGGAGAGGATATTCATCGTGGAAGCAACCACGTGGAAGATCTGGTTGGACTGCAAGCCCACATCTTATAAGGAACACAGAAGAAAATGCGCTTACTAAAAAGCTGTAATTGCAGGCAAAGCATCCTACAGACGTGAAGTCTAGTCTGCCACAAGACCTGAAGGGAGCAGGAAGCAACACTTCATTAGTCCTGAAGTCTCTAGACTTCTTCTAAAGAACAGAAGTGAAGTAAACAGACTTTACACATCTTAAGGAAGCACCATCAGAAGTTCAGAACACGAACTGATTTATGCTGATTTGGTATTTCCCAGGTGAGGTTACAAATGAAGTTACACAGAGCTTTAGAGCTCTAACAAAGAGACAGAACAAATTCCCAGTCCGTAAACAAATATTTTCTCAAACAAACAAAAAATCCCAACACATTTCTTTAAGCTACAGCAGTGAACTTCATCTGTTTTAAACACGCCTCTGCTAAAGCCCATCTGTCAGTAAAGAACAATTGCACAAACAAATGGAAATGAAGAAGAAAGTAGTAACATAGAAACAAAGTGCCTGAGCTCCAAGCAACAAAATTGATTTTCCTTATACACATAAAAGCTTCCATATTTTACAGAGTAGTATTTTGTTTATGTTTGCTATTAATTAAGGAAATAGGGCATTTATTAATGCAAGGGAAGCTGGGAAAGGCCACAGGGATTTAAAGAGTTAAAGATGCAGTGCCAGTCATGTCCCCAAGACAAGAATCTGGCTCCTGAAGACACGTGGGATACCTGTGTGTGGAGCCAGAACACGTCTTGCAGTTGTAGAGGCTAGTAGGGTGTTATTTTATTTATGGATCTTTCATTTCACTAGAGCCAGATGAAGAAGAAATGCTGCCTTTTCAAACAAGTAATGTTCTTCAGATGAGAAAACATCCACGTTACTCAGACTGTTTCCAGTGTTAAAATCAGAGAGGGCCTCCAATTAGGAATAGACATGATGAAAGAAGTTGTCACTTTGAGTAGCATTTACACTGCTTTATTACTGACCTAACAGTACACATCCTAAAAGGATGTCATGCTACAATTGCCAACAATTCCAGATATTTCTAACCACAGGGAAGTACTTAAAATAAAAAAAAAATAAAAAAAAAAAAAGAGAGAGAGAGACTTCCATACCTACAGGAGTCCCAACACAGAAACTGGTCCATCAGCTCAAACGCAAGGTCTGTGTTTCTCAAAATAACTTGACACCTACGTTCCTGCTGCATAGTAGCCTTCTGCAGAGAATTTTCTTTTGAGCACCATTTTACTGCTGATTATATTTCATCTAGGATCCAACTTCTGGTAGGAATAAAAAGGTAGCAGTACTCGGTGCCTAGGATGGACTTTTTTTACTGTCAATGAAGTAAAATAATTAGCATCATAGTCCAAAAGTCTTGCCAAAGCTATACAAAAATGAGGATGCCCCAATAATCCTGCATGAAAACACACATCTGATACGATTGTAGAGAAGCCAGCGTCTAAATTTGCCAGATACCAGTTCTCCAGTAACTCAGGCAGGCCTCTCTTTTGCCCTGGAGAGAACACGTTCAGTCTAAATTTGGATCAGCAGCACTATATACAAGGAGAAAGCACAGTAAATACAAGCTGAACTCTAGCAACAGGTGTAATATATAAAAAACAAAACAAAACACCCCACATCACACTTTCAGTTTTTAATTCTGGAAAAATCAGGAAAACCTAGATTGCAATACGGTATACAGACACCTTGATTTCCAGCATAACAAAGAATAACAGTGTCATTTAGAAATATCATTAAAAATATGAGACTACCTCCAGAAAAAAAAATAAATAAATAAAAAATAAATAAACAAACAAAAAACTACAGAACCATAACACACTCAACACGGCCTACATTCCCAAACAAATACTGAGAAAGTTGTTCTTTCAACTTTATCAGAGCTGGACTTGGTTCACTTTACCACGTTCAAGAACAGCACAGATAGGAGGGAACCGAGTTTGTTACCATGACTATTATTCCAGAATCATTTGACATCCAGCCCAGGTATTCATGTTCATGCCAGCAAAACTGAAATTTGCTTTTATTGAGCAAACTGTGGTTTACTACTCCTATAGATTTGGAAGTCACTTAAAAACCACCCTGCTGCTGAATGTAAAGCTGTGTCGGATACTGTACAAATAGTAGAAATTGTTTTACAGTATAGGAAAGCTAGCCCTTGGCCAACATGTTAAGAAAAAGGGGTATCTTTTTAGGTACTAGAAATCTGGGGAGCTTAGGTTTCAAGCACTCTTTCAAAGGACAAATTGCCGTATACCTTGCCCCAAAACATCGAGCAGGCACTGAAACTGCTGCTAGAATCACGGGATCAAATGTGGTTGGGAATTTTTGTATTTATCATTACCTCTCAAACTGTTACAGTTCAAAACAACGATGAAGATCTACCCAGTATGAAAGTTAAATGCAGCATTAAAATCCACAAGTTTGCAAATACTTCTAATTACCTAAGGAATTTCTCTCATGAAAAGGTACCTTCCCCTATTCCAAGGGATGGAATGAAAAATGGGTACTTTCGATTCCACTGCATATCATCTTCATCACAGGTTTATGGCAGAGGGCCCTCCCATTACAATCCTTGTCTTTCCACAATCTCCCTCTCCTTTCCATCCTTCTCCTGAGGACTCTGGGATGTCACAAATGGCTTGCTTACTCACGCAGCCTTCCTGATGGACTTTAATCTGCTTGTATTAAGACTCAACTAGTCACAAAAAGCTGAAATATCCCCAAAATAATTACAACTAAACAATAGAGTTTATAAAAATTAACCAGCTTTCACTAGCCACTGAGACACAAGATTCTACACCAAACTCATCCCAGTGGTGTAACAGAGGGAAAGACCTCTGTGTGTTACTCTTTTTACTGTCAGAAAATTTTCTTCTTAAGAACTACAGCTTTGCCCCCCATGCCCACATCTCCGTATGAGCCTTCTTGACCTCCCTTCACACACTTCATCATCTCAGTCAATCACCAGATGATGCTGCTTCTATTTTTCTCCACTGGCACTGGCCCACTTCAGTTCCTGAAAGAGCATTTGTTTCCAAATGACAAAACCAGCTGCGAATACTAACCTGCCCCACAAGTGGGATTCACCTGACAAAATTTAGATTCTCTGACGTGGATGAGCTCATCACTGGGATAAAATCAAGGCCTGTAAAGGTCCATTTCTGAATGAACAAAAAAGTGAATCTTCTCCAAAGTAGAAGGGAAAAAAGAGGAATTAATCTCATACAGCTCCAGCACCAAGACACCAACTCATTTACGTTCTCCTCATAATCAACACAGAGAAAGGGGAAGACACTGATGCATATGAAGACACCAGACATCTTTTCTATTTTTTAGTGTCATTTTAAGATGTTTACCTCCAACTCCACAGCACAGGTTTTTACAGCTGGTGCAGCCCACCCGGCATGACTGAAAATAGAGATCACAGAACCACACTCATTCACCAACCTTTCATTAGGTATCAGATAACTGACCTGGTTTGATGTAAATATATAGACTCATCAGTAATTAGCAATACTTTATGTCAAGGCTTTTGGTTAGCACAATATAATACAGAGTGGAAAGGCTACAATAGTGTCAGTGTCTTCTCTGAAATTCTTTTCAGAAAAGTATTTTATAAACACAGATCCCAATTTACAAAGCTACTACTTGGGTTTAATGACAACCTATGTAAGAAATCGCAACATCTAATACTGCAAAAATACTTGCATTTATTCAGAAAACTGTTCAAAATAATCTGTGGCCACACAGTAGTGGAACTGAGGGCATATTCCTGCTGAGAGGACAAGCCAGCACTAGATGGAAAGACCTATAATTAGGAAATCAACAATTTGTTAGGCCAGCAGCTGAAAAGAGGAGAGACTAGCCACACTGAGCTCCAGACTACCAATGCCCACAAGACAGTCCTAGGTTTTTGCTGCAGTAGTTTCTAACAGATAGGTTCCCTAGTACCTTCAGGGTCTGTAGGATACACAGAAATTGGTTCCATCAGAGGCTGCTTCTCTGTGCTCTGAGAAGTAGAGGATACTACAACGTACTCTGACATAGCTACCACCCATACTAGAAAGGGAAAAGACATCCTCAGGAAAAGCAGAGAGAGGTGGAACCCTGTGCTACCGTCTAACATCCTCAACCCAATGCCCTACCTGATGCTAAAATAAAGACTGGGTAGGAAAAAGGACACACCAGGTTACTTGCAAAGTACACTGGTGGTACAGCTAGGAATCTTAGGTATTGTCCCAAAACGATTGCTGAGATTCCCTCATTTGGGAACTGCTGCCCTGAAACAGGGGTCAGAAGAACAAAAGAGCAGGCAGGCAACGGGCTGGCAAGTGTAGGAGGAAAAATATCTGCTGAACTATGCCACAGCTGCAGCCAACGCAGACATCCAAGAGCAATGAGAACACACAGCTTCAAACGCTATAGCAGGAACACAGCACAAAACGTTCTTGAACAAAGAAGCTCATGTCCAAAATCTTCTCAGTCAATGATTTGGCGAGGCTCTGCCACAGATACACTAACAAGCCAAGTCAGATACCTGAGGATGGCATTTGGAGCTAATCTTGCACTGCAAAACACATCTCTGATGCTGAGCAAAAGGCAAAGGAAAAAAACTGCACATTCTTTTCTGAGGAAGAATTAATGGTGATGTAAGCAGAGTGAACTTTCAATATTAATAAAATAGGGTAGTCAGTCTCCATTCAACTGCACTGTGCAGAAATCACCATGATTTATGACTTCTGCCTAGATCCAATTGCAGAGGAAAATAAAGCCTGTGTGTGCCTCTCATACTAAGCATACGGTGTCTCATGTCTGTGCAAGCCACAGAAGCAACCAAGGCTGCCTGCTTTATACAGACAAAATATTAAAGGAATTAATTCCTAAGGCAGGGAGGGAATACTACATGGGAGAACTTCCAACCCCCACATTCTGCTCATTTAAGCTAAGCTGCTTAATCAGGTTAATTGAAGGAATTAAAAAAGCACCAAATTCACCAACTATTCTCTAGCCATTCCTGATCTTGTGTTACTCTTCCTGGGCGCAAGCTCCCCTGCTGGCACAGCACAATCTATCATCAGCCATTAGGCTGATTACCATCCATTAGTTTTGCTAAGTACAGACATGAAATTTAAACCTACTTTTGTTATTTATTTACAAGCTATTCATGTACTGGATGTGAAGCAACTATATAATGCTTTGTGTTAACAGGAGAAGTGTAGCTGAATGTTACAGTTATACATTAAAAATAACCAATGAAAGTAATAATTTCCTCACACACACAAAAAGAAATAATATTTGTTCAGGAGGATGGGCAGAACAGAGGCTTACAATCTTTAAAAATACAGCTGCTTAGTATATGGTGAGGAACAGGTAGGATGCCACAAGAACGACAATTATCAGTACCATAAATATAAAATTCAATTAAAATGTCATTCTAGAAAACACTGAGAACAGAGCTGAAAGTCTTACAAAACAATAATTTTTCTCCCCTGCTATTAAGGCAGAGTGATTAAACTGAAAGATAATCCCCTTCATTTCAAAAGCTAATTATTACATACAATAAAAAAATATCTTCTTGCACTATAAGAAACCTAAATGCAAGAACTGAAATCTACTAAACTCATCAACCCACACATCTTTTCTGTCATCCAGCAACTGCTTGAATTTTCCCTTACAATTCTATTTCTACAATAGACCATCCGGCTCAGCTTTGATTCTAGCATACCACATTTCTTTACCACTTTGGTGGGGAATAATTGCTGGAGGTGACTTATTGAGACTAACGATACCTCCAGATCTTAAGAGAAGGTTCAAGGCTGAGGAAACTTCCAGGGTGAGATGCAGCAGATAAGCAAGGAATGTGCTCCATGATAGTCCCCTTGGCAACATAACCTGCAACCGTAGGTGCTGGCAACACCAGGAGAGCATGGTGTACTGGCTCTCAGAGAAATAGCACGGAGGGTGGAGCAGAGTGAAGACCCCGTGGCCAGGCTCTGTGATATCTCCACAGGGAAGGGGAACCTGATGGTACTATAGGACTGATAGGCTGCGTGGGCAGCCCTGAGCCAAACTGAGAAACAAAACGTGACCTCTGGGTGAACTTTGCTCATGATAATCTCATTATGATGCCAAACAAACCTCCATCCCAAAGGCTACCCGCCTCCAAGATGTGACCAACCCTTGCCGAGCATTCGCTCTGCATTTCTCTGAGCTTATACCTTTAAAGCAAAACCAATGAAATTTTACGCCAATTCTAACGAAGATACGTATGACTACAGTCACTCAAGCTTCACCTAGAAGTAAGAAAATAGCATAAAAATGGCTCAGGAGAGAAAAAAAGTTAGGGAAGATACCACTGCAGACAAGTCAGAAGGACACGGCTGACTTCTGGGATCAGCCGAAGGGCTGAACCTCGCTTCCCCCACAGGGACGCCTCTTGGGTGAGATCCAAACCCTCAGTTATACTGAGCGTTTCCCCAGGAAACCTGTCTCTATAGAGTTGTTTCATAAGTTAACTTACATGTAGTTGGTTGTGTTAGTCATATTCTTGGTATTTGCACGTACTTTGCAGAAAGGGTATATATCACCAGCAACCCAAAAGAACCTGTACTCTTGTTGCTTTGGCAAACTACACCAGTTGTTTATCTACTAGACTAAAGGTGTATTGATCTACTGTGCATCCATGATCATGGTAACTCAACACATCAGATGCGACTGGACTTGAGAGCTGAACTGGGCATCACTCAGAATCTAAGCCCAGGCACCCCCAGACCTTCTGATATCTGAGGACAAGCGGGAACACAAGGGGGTTTAGGTCCTGCCAAACTAATTTATCCTTTAATGAAACATTTTGAAACAAAATAGAAAACAGCTGTGGAAGCAAAAACCACCACATACAAATATTCAGCTCAAAAAAAGAACAAGCAGAGCATCCCTTGTGAGGGCCACTTACGTGGGAACTCTGTGAAGAAAGTTATATTAGATGTCAGTCACGCCTTGGTGAAAGGATATCCAGAGGAAGCATCCCTCCCACATTTTTCATAATGGGTGTAAACAGAAGCCTGCTCTGCACAGTTTGGATGCCTGCACAGTAAGTACCCACGTTGTCTATACGGCCATCAGTGCTCCCGGCAAACTGAGTTACTTGCTACACTCGCTACTATGGTTCCTGCGTTACTAATTCAGACATCTACATTTACATGCCAGACTTAGGCAGCATACTTCCCACTCTTTCTAACACCCAACATTAATGTATATACACATACTTCTGCATTAATTCACTACCTTCATTTGCAGAAGGAGTAGACAGACCTCCACGCACTGGAAGAGCACACTGTAGTACGCTACAGCAACAGTCAATCAATCTCAGCAATCTCTAGCTGCAAGGGAAGAGAAATAGTCTCTCCTCATCTCCCAAATAATTACACATCAGTCTGCGTTCACTACTAAGCAACATTTCTTACCCACCTTGGGCATAGCTCCCCTGAGTTCCAAGTTATTTCACCATGAGAAAAAATAAAATCTAAAAATAAATGGAGCAAAAAGAATGGGTTGGCTTCTGTCTTCATCAGGACTTCTTGCTCCAGCCTCCTCAATTAGTAGAATGTGGATGGAGTACAGAAGTAAAAGCCAGATCAGTCAGTCTCACGTCCCTGGAGTGTCAATACATTTCAGCTTGAATTTCCCTTCTTCCAGCAGTCAAACTGTGCTGTCCTGGCATGTATGGATTTCTTCTTCCCTTGCACTTTCATTCAACTTTGCTAGAACAAGGTGAGTACGAGCGAGTAACTGTTAATTCTTGTTACAGAGTCTAAGGGTAGGGCACAAAAGCCAACTTTCAATGGTGCAGATGGCTTACTGAAAAAAAAAAAATAATGTAAAATCAAAAACCACTCTACCCCTAGACATGAACTCAAGGCAGCAATCTCAGGCGCCTTCTTTCTTCGCAACGCTCCAGCAGGCGAGAGAAGGCATGCTGCCACACCACTGCTGAGCCTCACAGGAAGGACTTCGAGCATCACACAAGTATCCCGCAGCAACCGATAGTTTCACATGTGTGCCTTGCCACTGAGTTCTGTTTTCATTCCCCATTTCATTTTTAAATACCGATGAATAGTTTGACTTAGTACCTACTGAAGGTGAATTAATCGCCTTTTCTCCAGACACACGTCCAAGAACTTGTGCTGTCAATGGTTCCTCTCCCTTCCCTCCTGCTACTGCCACGCTTCACCACAAAGCTGCTGAGAGACTGGTTGCACAGGCAGCTCCTCTCTCCTTCCTTCTCTCCACCCACACGCTTTGCTTCAAATACTAATATGAATGTTAAGAAACTTAGGAATAACCAGTATGTATTCCAGGTCTCATGCTCATGCTTGTTTAATATATCTTGTTATACGTAAACCGCAAAGGGTAAGATATGATACATGTTGTAACAAATCCTTCCTGAGCACATTCTCACATTTTCGGTAGATGATCACTGCACTTACAACACTGAATCTTAGTCTACACAAGTCATCAATGAACTACACACAAGATTTTTTAGACTACTGGAAACAGTTATGTCAGCACTGACTGAAGTACAAAGGAAACTATTTTTTTTTTTTGATATTTTGATCATTTTAAATAATCAGCAGCTTCAACGCATTATTTGCTTTTGAATAGGAAAGATGATAGAAAACACCGTTTTTATCTTGCAACTTCAAAAACAAGGACTATATAAATATTTAGTGACTGCTCGGTACACTCTGAATTAGAAGCGAGACTATCATAATTAATATTACCCAGATGTCAGCAGCGCCAGAAACCAGTAATACTGAAAGCCAAGGAAATGGCAATAGCAAAGTTCAAGTCAAGCATCCCCATTACAACCCTTTTTCCCAGACTTTAGACAGAAAAGTTTCAGGCTTTCTAGTGCACCTAGCTGCTGAGAAAGCTCCGCAGGTACCCTATGAAGGGAGTTTCAGAAGGCAGAGCTAGAACAGTCTGGACCCTATTTACATCCCAGGACATGGACCTAACATCAAGGTGGGGAATCTCCCAAAATCCCTTTGGGGAGATCTTCCTTGGGAATTGTTAAAATGGAAGGGGATTACCCAGCCTGACAGCACACAAGTGCACTCGAGACTTGGGTGATAAACAGGAAAGTTGGCGTTAGCTAGTTGGAACTAGCTTTTGGAAACACACAAGAAAGCGAACATCAGAAGATGCTGTATGGCTCTGAAAGAATTAGCTTGCAGTCAGCTCAAAGATGGACTTCATACACTGCCACATTCTTTGCTGTACACCAGAGCTAATGTGTCACTTCAGCTGCTGACAAATCCTCAAAGATAAAGCTGCTAAGTCACCCTCGCTTTGTAGCATGACAGTCATACCCGTCATCTGCCACCAATAGTGAGCGGGATTAGCCTACGGTGTCCGACCCAGAGATACGCAAAATAAGCAGAGAGAAAGAAATACAGCTGCATAAGATGTTGCTCAGCAGTAGTTTAAATTCAAGTGTTTTCACTACAAACTCATTTAGGTCAAAGCTGAGCACCCATGTTTAGACTAGGCACCCTACCCCTTACCAAGGAAGACAACAGGTAGGGTGCACTTCATTCACCTCTGAGGCAAAGATGACATCCCTTAAAAAAAAAAAAAAGGCACATACACCCATATATATCACACATATATATAAATATATATCTATGTACATATGCACATATATACGCACACAAATTTAAGTAGGCTAGAATCTGTCACTTCTCCATTCTTGGTCCAAAAGCAGCCAAAGGAAGGAAAGAACTGACCTCTTCCCAACCCTGTCGATGGGCAGGCCCAGTCTTTAGTAGGGCAGAGGTAGCTAAAGTATAGCCATTACCTTTTAAGCAAATATTGCCAATCAAATTCCAACAGCAGTTCTTAGCCCAAAGTCACGTGCCCTATTACACAGCACTACTACATCAAATGCATTTCTTCTTGTGCTGTCTAATAGTTTTCCACGCTGCTGGGGCAACCCTGTTTTCTTTAAACTTTGCTTTAAAATAAAGACTCTTGAGGGCAAGGATATTTCCTTGATAGCTAGTAGAAACTAGCTGTAGAAACAGTAGAAACTACTGATTATCTGTCAGCTTTCCATAGGAAAAAAAAAAAAAAAGAAAGAAAAACAATTTTATCACCATGCAATCTAAAGGACTGCGGGCTATGAAGCAGTACAAATAGCTAAAGCAAAACAAAGGCATTTCCTGACATCATGTTGGACATCAGCTCAAAACAGAATTCAAAGAGCACCTACCATTTCAACTACATGTACAGTGGAGAGTGTGCAGGTCATGCGCACAGCTGTCTGCTTTCAGCAGTAGCTTGAACAGTGCAATAGGAAAAGTTTTTCTCAAAGTAAATGGCAACAATTGATTGTTAGTTATTACGAAACTCTGAGTTCATGCAGAACGTAGGCGAGTGCACCCTGGTGTGTTTGCAGGACCTGGTCTACCAACTTCACCAGTGAACCACAAGCAACTTCACAAAGCAGATAAGCAAAACATCCTAAACAAACAACTCCCACAAAAACATAAGCTGAGTGAAGTAAGAAAGCTTAAAGGCATGAACAACTCTTCCAAGAGGTGCATGATACATGAACATCTTATCCTACAGCGTACTGTACATTAGCCAGAGTTCTCAGTAACCTAAACTGCATTTTGGGAAAGCCATCCTTGAAGGATGTGCGTGTTGCAGGGAGCAATGCAGGTTCACCAGCATGTACACAATCCTATGAAAAATACACGTGGGCGAGGTAGCTATCTGGTCTGGCAAGTTCCAGTCCACAGCACATGTTTATTTTCAAAGAGTAAGTCCAACAACCGTAATTTACAGAATTATCAGCAAATATTTAGCTACGCAGAGCAACTTTATATTGAGTTTTGACTTAAAAAAATGTGGTTAGCTATTCAATGGGCAGCCTTAAACATTGCTTTCATCACAGAAAACGGATCTATACTGGCTTAATAAATACTTTAAGACCCCAGGACAACACGCATGGCCTACATTTCCATTAGCCTCGAGTTGTGCGCTGCATTACCACAGCCCAGTGAGAATAAACAAAATTAGCTGTGCCGCTCTGAACAGAGCTCCTCCAGCACCAAGCCCTTCGCAGCTCGAGACACAAGGCCAGCCCTGCCCACCAGGAGGGCAGGCACCGCTACGGTACCAGCCAGCGCTCCTCTCTGCCATCTTTGGCTTTCAGCCAGGCCTTACGAAGTCCAGCAACATTTACATCAAACCTCCATCCTGGGGAACCCGCTAAAATGAAAATCCATCTAGATTTCCTTTACATGTATATTCTATTAAGAGTGTGCTTACCCTCGCTGGCTGAGGGAAGAAATGGAAGTGACTAGCAATGCTGCTATACATTACTGTCATTCAAGCTGGGATGCACAACGCCCAGAAGCACTCTGAAAGCCTCAAATCTGCACTGAAGTGATGTTGCCGCAGCACAAAAAGATGTGAGAAAAGGATGTCAGTGAGCAGTAGTGAGAAGCCAAAACGCAACCTGACTTACAGAACTTTAGCCCAGTAAAGGCATCCCTCCGGCTTCTTCCCACTCTCTTCTTGGCCAGAAAGAATTGTGAGGGTAGGACATCTGGGTATGTAACACACTGCTGCTCATCACTTTAATCAAGTATTTTTAATAAAAAAAAGTCTCAGAAAACCACATTCTGCTTTCTTCTTCAATTGCTGCCACTATGCCTCAAACACATAAGCAAAAAGGCTCCCCAGAGGAAAAGTCTCTGAACATCTGAATTAAAACAACAGCAACAACCCCCCCCCCCACAAAGTAACCATCACACATCGCTCTGGAACATGGCACTGAGTTCCACTGGGAAAAGTATTTTCCTTCCCCCAGAAAAAGGACAGTGACCTATGACAGACAAGGGGCAAATGGTGATTGTAAAGGAAAACGAGACAAAAATAGCTTGCTTGATTTTTCTTGGTACATGGAAAATCCATTACAGACATTTACACAGCAACAACGAAGCCTGACAAGTTAATGAGCTGCTGCATGGGGAGTCACAGGAGAGACGGCCCATCGCTCAGAAATGCCTATGCTGCACAAAACACGAGTCATAAAGGTGACTGTAATTTGGCCAAACCAAAAATCACCAGTTCCATTTCTTTTAAGAATCAAGATATTTCAATAGCACTTCACTGATTTTTGTTTTGTTTTGTTTTGTTTGGTTGTTTTTTGGTGCCTCTATGCAACGATAAAAAACACCACAACCAAACAGGCAAAACCCTCACAACTCTGAAGGGCTACTTGCAAAAAGGCAGCATCACTTGATTATACCAAAGCCCCAAGGCTTTATTATTCAAAGCCTGGTGTTTCCAAGCTGGCTGAGGTGGCACTTGCAAAGTCAACCAGAAGCCCAGTGAGCACGCTGGGGCCAGAGGTGGGATTGCTGCGAGCCCAGGGCTCTCCAGCCCAGCGGTGCCACTCCACACTCATAGAGCCATGGGAGGGCCTCAGCAGGACCCAGAGCTGTTAAGTTCTGTCCTCTTGTGAGGCAGGAATGTGGCAGAGCCCTGGCAGACACCAAGGCACAGGATGGTCGCCCAAGGTCATCCCCAGCCGGCAGCAGGACACTGAGGCATATTAGCTACCAAGAAACCCACGCTTCTCTTCCCAATGCCAGTTATAAAACTTCCCACTTGTTGTTCAGAGAACGTATGGCATCTGGCATTATTCTGTCAGCAGCCCCAAATAATGTAACGGCAATTTGCTATTCACGCCCCTGACGAGCTGTTTTACTTACAGAAATAACATTAAAAACGTAGCATCCCTTGAAACAGCTCTGCAAGCTAGGCAGGCTTCAGCCACAAGCATGAAGAGCGACTCTCCGGGGCTGGTTTCTGCCCAGGGGATAAGGTCTCTCCAAGGAGGAGACAGCTTACCAGGGACTGTTTCTGTCACCGAAGGCAAACGGAACGCTGTGAAAATATCAGCTACGTATTCAGCACGGAAGGGATGCAGCCGACGTCCAGCCAGCGACCGAAGCGACAGCCGGCCGTCTCCGCACGCAGGACGCTTCCCCCCGGAGCACTCTGCGCTGCAAGTCCCGAACACAAAGAGGAGGCGAGGGCTCGCTGGCAGCATGGAGGAGCCTCAGCAGCCTCCCCCGACACCCCAGCGCTCTCCCGAGGAACGGACGGGGCGAGCACAGCGCAGCCCCGCGGCCCGGGCACCGCTGCGGGGAGCCGCGCACCCGGCAGCCTCGCCGGGAGTTTGCAGAAGTGAGATGGGGGCAAACTCGGGCAGTGCCCTCCTTTGTTGAAGCTCGAGCCTCAGGCACAAACTCGGGGCTGGCTCCTGGCTTTGCCGAGAAGCTAGCTTTGGATTTCGGATCCGTCCGAGAGGCTGCACCGAGGTCTGTTTTCTGCTGCCCCACAAAGCCCCGAGCAAGCCCTGCAAATACCCTGCGGCGTCCTCGGGCGGGAGGGCTCGCGTTCAGCAGCGCAAAGACAAATAAACTCAGTTCATCGGAGACCGAAGTCTTTACCTAATCCAGCGTCTAGCTATAATTCTCCTTCACGGCTCAGGAAAGTAATCTCCCAAAACGTTACGCTAGAAAACACTTCGGAAAGGTACTTCTCCCAGCAGCACGGCTGGGAGAAGCTCCCCATCCCCGGGCGCTCTCCGTGCCCCGAACCGCGGAACCGCCGCGCCCGGGAGGCCCCAAACTTACCGCCAAACACATCGGGGGCACGGCGCAGGAGGGCGAGCCCGGCGAGCACAGCACAGCACGGCACAGCGGGAGCGGAGCGCGGAAAGGGGAAGCGCCGCCGGGAGGCGGGGAGGGAGGGGGCCGGGGGGAAGACAGGGGCCGCGGCTCCGGCAGCGCCCGGCCCGGCTGTCCCCTG